>VWZO01016557.1:987720-1011012 GCA_013396975.1 Bucco capensis | reverse complement strand
CCTGGTACTGAAGTCAGACTGACAGGCCTGGAATTGCCCGGATCCTCCTTCCCGCCCTTCTTGTAGATAGGTGTCACATTAGCCACCCTCCAGTCATCTGATACCTCACCTTTTTACCAGGACTGTTGAAAAATGATGGAGAGAAGCTCAGTGAGCTCTTTTGTCAGTTCCATAAGTACTCTTGGGTGAATGCCATCTGGCCCCATAGACTTATGAGTATCTAGGTGCAGAAGCAGGTCATAAACTACTACTTTCTGTATTATGTGGGGCTTGCACTGTTCTCGCTCTTCAAGCTCAGCAGGCTGAACACCCTGGGATCAGTTGGTCTGCCCATTAAAGATAGAGGCAAAGACAACATTAAGTAACTCAGCCTTTTCCTTGTCCTTGGTTACAGTGTTCCCCCCGCTCATCCAGTAAGGGATGGAGATTCTCCCTGGTTCTCATTTTATTGCTGATGTATTTGTAGAAACTTTTTGTGTTATCCTTTATGTCAGTGGCCAAGTTGAGTTCCAGCTGGGATTTTGCCTTCCTAATTTTCTCTCTGTATAACCTGACAAGATCTCTGTACTCCTCTTGAGTTACCTGGCCCTTATTCCAGAGCTGGTAAACCCTCCTTTTCTTCCTAAGTCCTATTAAATGCTCCCTATTCAACCAGGCTGGCCATTTTCCCCACCTTTTAGTCTTACAATACATGGGGATAGCTCTCTCCTGGGCCTTTAAGATTTCCTTCTTGAAGAGAGTCCAGCCTTCCTGGACCCCTTTGCCCTGCAGGACTGTATCCGAAGGGACTCTCTCAACCAGTGTTCTGAAGAGTCCAAAGTCTGCCCTCCAGAAATCCAAGGTGGAGATTCTGCTAACCCTTCTCTTTACATCACTAAGAATTGAAAATTTAACCAATTCATGATCACTAAGCCCAAGACGGCCTCCAACTACCACATCTCCCACTAGCCTTTCTCTATATCTTTGAACAGGAGGTCAAGCAAGGCACCTTCCCTAGTAGACTCATCTACCAGTTGTGTAAGGAAATTATCTTCCATACACTCAAGAAACCTCCTAGCCTGCCTGCTCTTTGCTGTGTTATAGTTACAGCAGATGTTTGGTAGTTTGAAGTCCCCAACCAGAACAACCAGGATCAGTTGAGCTATACTTATTTATGTCACTTAAGGTCTAAACCAGAAAAAAATAATACTTTTTTTTTTTAAAGAAAAGTAGCTTATACTTTGTTTAACTTCCAAATTACTTTAGAATTCTACAGTGACAGATTTTTCTAGGAATGAAAGGCAGCATCAGGCTGGAAGAACATCAGCACCATGAGGAAGGAATAGCTATTTCATAAGGTTTTACCAGCCATACGCATTATACATGAAACTGAAAAGTCAAGTTAATATATTGGTAGGAAAAATCCCAAAGTGATGGAAAAACATCTGCTCCATTTAAAAACTAATGGAAAATATCAGTGCAATAAAAAGAAATAGCGCAATTAAAAGATAGGGAAATGCTGAGGGAATGCAATTTGTAGAAAATGTTTATCAGCTTTGTTCATCTATTGAGGATTGCCTAGGCACTTCTCTTCAATCAACAGAAATCCAAATAATGTTGCAGTATATGCAAACAAAGTTTCTGATTTTTAAAACAGATCTACAAACAATAGCATTAACATTAATCATAGCAAATATTACAGCCACAGTGTTACTGTACTTCACCTATTGGATATTCAGTAAGTAGAAGAGACAGGCTATGTAGTTATGCGGGGGAAAAAAATATACAAGTGCACGTTGTTCTTTTCCAACAAAGTATCCCTATGTTCTCTGAATATTTGGTTTTATATAATAGCAAAAACTATGAAGCAATGATATTTTCTATGTTGTCTTCCAAACTTTTAGAATTCATTAAATTTTGTGTTCAAGCACAGTCTGGTTTTAGCTAAAATGTGGCACAGAATTGAATATAATTCACTCCAGTCTTGATTGTATTTACTCCCTTTACAACTACAACTCCATATACTTCATGTAACAAAGGTTATAGATGCAATACTAAACAGACTGAGAAAAATCGATCTAGAAATAGATCTGATTATTAACCCAAATTATCTATAATTAGATTGGAATTCAAACCTAACAGTAGGAAGTTAAGGCTGCATTTCATCTCCTTGCCTTCTTTCAGAGGTTGAAATCCTTGAAGACTTTGATCATTCAGTGATCTGTGCCCAGCATTGCTCTGGATTCCATGGTGGGACCACATCACTTGCCTCTCTGGACTGAACCACACAGTTTCTGATTTATTTTGCACAGCAAACGCAAAAACTCTCAACTAAAGGCTTGATATTCTTAATAAACATTCGGGTCTAAATCCAGGACATCTCACTTCCACTGGTTTAAACCTACTTGAATCAAGGCACTAGTCAGTGACTATTTCTAACTAAAATCCTGACACGGACTTTTTCAAAACAGGACTTCAAAATCAGCTACAGAGGTTACTGAAATAACTTTAATATTTAATTAGGTTTTATAGGAATTCTTAAGCATACAGAAAAAGAGAGTTTTCTAATAGACATAATTCAAAGTACCTATCTGAATTTATGAATATTGTAGTAAATATCTAAATATTTTGATACTGATAATACGTGAGGAAAAAAAGCTTTTATTTGCATATTTTACCTTGCAAGGAAAATTTTTAGATGGGATTCTTTTCTAAATTAATATGAGAGCAGATGTCCTATCCAAACCTATAACTGCACTAAATAGGCATACTAATTAACATTTCTGATTAAAGAAATTTCTTAGTTAGCAATATATTCTCTTATCTGTAAGACCTAATTAGAGTTCAGTATTAACATCTGATCACCACAAATCAGTAAATCTCCAATGTGTCTTCATACATCTGTTGTGGTCTTGGGTTTGTACAAACACTTCTCCATAGCAGGCTGAAAGAGAAGCAGACTCATACTGAGATCCCATTGACTCTACAGAGGCTTTTCTGTAATTGCCACTAGTGAGTAAAGGCTTTACAATACCTATTGGTTTAAGGTAATTCTTTCAAGGCACAAACTACCTTCATACCAGGGTAAATAGTGAGGAGGGAAAATGTATTGTTTGTAGTAGGAAACAGCAAAAAAAGAAAAAAATCTTGTACCTGTAGAAGAAATTTTAGAATTTTTTCCTCAAGATTTTAATGTGTTTCTACAGTACTTGTAGTATTAACAGATTTGTCAGTATTCTGGCTTCTTTGTATCAATGCCTTGTGTCAGATGTTTCCTAGAGAATATCTTGTTCTATTACCTTTCCACACATGAAATTATCAGAAATTTCTGATAAATAGGCTAAATAAGATTTTCCATGTTAGCTTCTTCCACCCTTCTTTTCCACCTCTTTGCAGTTGCATTAAACTGCAACAATAAAACATTTGAAAGATGTATATGCAGTAGCTGGGCCCATATTGACCATCTTGATCCATTTAATCAAAAATACTGAGATCTACAGAACTCATCAGAAATACTGACATGATTCAATTGGCAGGAGCATTATAGATAAAGACAACAGAATGAATATCATAATAGAACTTACGTGCAGAGTTAAAACAGCAGGATGCAGGAGCTCAAGTTTTCTGTCCTGTCCTTGTGACCTGATGATATGCAATCTTATGCACATCCCTTTGGACTTCAGTATTCCTAAGCTAGCCAAAGTCTTGCATTCCTTCATCTTCATTTTACTCTGCTCTTTCCCGCTCTGAAAGTCAGTTCCTTTGTTGATCTAACTGATTCCCCTAACAAGACACAAAGAGAGTTGTCCAATGCCCCATGTGTGGTTTCCAGGGGGATAGTAGCTCACCATTGTCTAGTCACCCAAGACCCAAGCCCATAAAACAGTTAGACATGATGCTTACTCAGGAACTCGTAGATTGAGATCGAAGAAAGAACTGACAAGAGTCCTACTGCAGCAGAGCTGGGCTTCTGATCCTCACAAGCTAGCAGTCCACCACCCCAGAGAAGTCAGGTGCTCAACATTCAGGGAATGTGGAGAGCCAAACCTCTCCTTTTATGCATTTGCTGTTAATTAAGTGCTAAATAGCTTAATCATGCACCTGCCTTGCTCGGGTCTTAGGCTTTATGTAAGAGATCCCAAGGCCCAAGCTTGGTGTGGGAGTTTCAGGGACTGGTCCTCATTGTGATACTGAGTATGAGGGCTATGGAATGGAATAACTTGTTGGTCAGTTTAGGGTCAAAACTCAAACCAGGACAAAATGCTTTGCTGGAAGAATAAACTATATTCCCATGAAGATAAAACTGGGTCTGCTCTCCTTGTTATAACATTGTTAAGTTTATCTTGCTTTCTATCTGTCTGTATTAAAAACAGACTTCCCTGGTGGAATGTTGTAAGTTAAAAAATGATCTCACCAAAATCAGGAAAACACAGATAATGCTCTGCTTTACTTGTCACAATCTAAGCTGATCCTACCATTTACCATTCCTTAAAAGATATGGATCTCACAACAAGCTGTTTTAGATGCCAGATGGGCAGAGCTTTCTCTGTAGATAAGTGGGTGCTGGAAGCCTTCTGCCAAAATAATGTCTGGAATGCTGGAAAAGAAGAGCTCCAAATTAACTAGGAATGAGACCCAGCAGCTGCTGCAGGACACTTGGAGTTGTAGAACTCCCTCAGAACTGTAAAATTATTTCTTGGTTATGCAGAAAAGCCCATTCAAATTTCTTTTGTAGGAAGATCAAATGTTGTGGAGGGAAATGGAATTTGAACCAAAATAGAAGGGAGTTTGCTATGTTCAAAGCAGTGACACTCTACATTAAGGGTGCCTGGGTTTATGGCTTAGTCAGACATCTCAGCACATGCTGTTGTCAGACCTCCATTCAAACTCTGGTGTTTGGTTCTTGGGTTCAGTTTTTGGAGTTTAATGACAACTCAAGCAAGGGATGGGCAAGAAAATTAGTGGTGCCTATGGAAGCAATTAATTCATACACTTGTTATTTCATATTTAAATTCATAATTCTAGGTGAAATCAGCCTTTCTGAAAAAATGCCCAGAACATTTTTGTAGAGCACAGAATTTGTGCTGTCCTGTACAGAAGAAAATTCTTATATTCAGTAATATTCCTTTGTTTGGTTTATGTAGATCATGTAGCCAAATACTTTGCATTTTTAGCTGACATGAAAAGACTTTCTCAGTACAATGTGGTTTAGAAAGCTCCATTCAGTCAGGAAAAAAATGTTATGATGACCCAATAAGGAAACATTCCTTAAAGCGCAGCAGTTTAATCTAAAAATGTCTTGTTTCTTCAGTCTGTTAATCCCTAACAAGCCCTGGACATTTCTGAACTATGCAACTAATCCTGAAAACACTCACTTATGCAAGTTGTTGCTTAGAATGGGGGAAAAAAAAGATTATGCTGTCAGGTTTTGTATGTAGGAGTTCACATTTTAGATTATAGAAATGTCACTGATCTTCTGGGCTAATGAAACATATTTTTAACCTTGCACAAGTACTGCTTTTCTATCATTAAGGTAAATAGAACAAATAATAATTGTTGCATTTGGCCTGGAAGGCAGTATCTGTACCAAAATGGAGTTAATGAAACTGAAATTGGCTTCCCTGGTTAAAAAAATCCTTGAAGTGTATTAGCATCCCAAATGCTATGAAGAGCTAATGGGATTGTTTTAAAAGGTATCAGGCTTAAGTTTTCCTGTGTTTGCTATTTGTTTGAGTAGCAGATGCCTTTTGATGGAATAGAGGATTGATTTGCTAAGTAGAACTTTCTCTATTTCTTCTCCCTCTATAGCTACCCGTTTTCCCAGCCACAAGCTATCAGACATAGTGGTTACTTACACTTCTTGTGGAAAGAGGAGAGTGAGATCATAGCCCTAGATGATATGGTCATAGTAAATTATTCATTATTGTGATGTATATATAGCATCTGCCTTAAGTGGTACTTCAGCAACAAGAAACATAACAGCTTGTTTCTTTGTTTCTATTGATGAAATAGACAAAAAGCCTGAGACAACTTCTTTCTTCTACTTATTTCACCTTTTTGTGTTTTTTCTCTTCCTTTTTGTTTTAAATTCATGAACGTGCACTTTATATTAACTAATATGACAAAAGAATGAAGACAGTATTTACAGCAGGTCAGAAGGCCTTTTCCAACACACTATGTAAAGCCTCTTGCAGGCATTGACATTACTTCTCTCATATAAATTTAAAATATATATTTCAAAACTTTCCCATGCTTCTAAACCATAAATATTTAATACTCAGTATTATCATCAATCAGGTTAGATGATCTATGAAAGATATTGGTGGTAAAAGCCTCTTGCGTTGTCTGCTCTAGACCTCCAAAAGCACTCCAGGTTCAGGGAGAGCTTCTAAGGAGCTGATAGCAGAGGGGAGCCATTGATTAATGGCTCCCTGGGATGCTCTGACACTTCTGCCTGGATCAGAGAGATAAGAGACAGCTGGAGTCTGCCAGAGAGCAGTGCTTTATACAAGCAAAGCAAAGGTTAGCAGCTCGGAGGAATTCCTGCAAGAAACGTGAGATACGCAGCTTCCTCTGGGGCAGGATCATGGTCTGCAAAGGGGAGTAATAGAGTGAAGGATCGTTTTGTAGTGCTCAAGCAAAAACAAGAGACAAGACAGATGATGTTAAAGGGTTAGAATACAACAAGAATAAGAATCCACAGAGAAATGAAGGTTAAAGTATGTCAACTTCTGCTGGTATTTTTCTTTTTTAAAGTATACTTTAATTTATTATCTGTAACAGAGGGCTTTTATCATGAGGGGTTTGTTTATTCATTTTTTAATATCATAATTTGCCATGCTAAGCAAAGTGCAGTTCTCCATTCTGGAAGGAGTATCAGTAATAACAGTATAGAGTCCTCATTTAGTTAAAATAATTCTCACAATATAGTGATGTAAGGAGAATTCAGACAGATTGGTTAGAGTAGTTTAGTCTGTAAATGCATATTATTTGTGATAATTGGCACAAAACATCTACTGTGACAAGGCATTTTCCATGACCCAAGAACATTGCTAGTATTTCTTCCAAGTAAAATAAAATGGAATACAAGAATTTTCACTGCTCAGTCATCCATTTATCCCAGAGCTTTGCCTTTGGAAATGTCCAGAATCACATGTTTCACAAGAAAATGGAAAATTTGCATGTTCAGTTAACTTTGTCTTTTCCACAGACTGTGGTTAGAATTCATGATGCAAAGCAAACAGTCTTCTTGTAATCAGTTTCTACTTGAAGCCATTTGAATATTTTTCTCAAGTAAAATGTCATCACACAGCTTGCATTTCTGACCAAGCAGAGCTTTGTTATTTGCAGATTTGACTATTAGTAAATGCCATGCAACAAAGGGAAGGTAGCTTTACACTTTGCAAATGTTGTTTGCAAAGAAAGGCATGAGACATCCTGGAGAGAATTTTATAAACAGGGTTTGATTCAGAGAACCTGGGAATCATTGGAGGGAAAAAATAATTTGGCTTTAATGAGCTTTGATTTAGTATTCAAAGTAGGAAATTTTGACACATTTGGCAGTACTTTGCTTTAGCACAAACAAGCCAGGAGCACAAATCCTTGGAATGGGAATTATTTCAAAATTATTGTAGACTGACATCACTGACTGGGTTTAACTGTGTCCATTTCTGTGAGAAATGTGAAAGGTGAGAAGGAAAGGTCCATCAGTGCACGACAGTATCAACTTGTGCTCGGCATGGAGTCTGAAAAGGCCAGACATCTCAGCAGCTCCCAGATGTGGGTGGGTGAAGCCTAGAAACAGTTATTAGAAGCTCCTAATCCAATGGGTGCTCTACTACGAAGCAAACTGGATTAACTGGAGAGGGCTGCGGGGGAAAAAGACAAAATGCCAGGTATATACTGCTTGTCAGGGAAGTACATACGTAGCTGAAAATCACCTACAGGAACTCAAGAAAAACTGTTCCCTTGGGCCAAGAAGGAGGCTTTTGAAAATCCAAAGAGCTTTTATCAGAAGAGTCATTTGGAGATACGTTTTTGAAACTACAAGGACACACCTTTCAGTTAGGTCATGTGGATTACTTGTAGTTTCAAAACACCAGAGGAGAGCAAGAAAACATAAATTTAGAAAACAATGTAATTTCTTGTGGAGTTGGTCTTTCAACAGCAGTTGAGTATTAGTAAATGTCATTTTACAGGGACAGTTCTTTACTGCTTGAAGCAGCAAAAATAAAAATACTGCATTCTTTCACTAAAAGAAATAAATAATTTATTTAACACTATTGTCATTACTGTAAACAGACCGAATGACCAGCAGGTACTGTAAGCAAAGGTCTTATTCACTACATAGCATAACTGCAAACACTGATAGTTTATGACACACTTTGCTACAATGGCTCTGAGAGACACCACCATAAGCCAAAAGTATAACAGTTTTTTAAAAGGCATTTAAGATATTTTTATTAGGCAAATGGGCATCTAGTAGAATTCTGTTGCCTATAACTATTTAAAAAAAAATCCTACTAGATACCCTGCACCAGTGAAATAGATTAAGAAATAATGCTTGCAATTCCTTGAGTTTTGAACAACCCAGTTCTATGAGATGCTAACCATGTATGTCTCAAGGACCTAGGCCTTTAATGTCAAGGTTGCTACAACTGAAAAGCAAATCTGTGAGGGGAGTTTTGCTAGTTTTAAAATCTTAAAAGTACAGTCTCACTAGGGAGAGAGGTTTGGAAATAAAAGGATAAGCTAATTATTTATAATTAGGTCAGCCTGGGTAGGCTGATTGCCATAATTAACATTGCCTAATGACTGTCCTCAGGGCTTTTTCTTGGATAGACTAGGTGAAATCTGGTAGAAGTGAATCTCCTCTGCTCTTGTGGTGTGAGAGCATTTACAGCCCCCGACTAAAGCAGAGGGATGAGCAGGGCTGGGCGTGGGAGGCTGGGAGCACTAAAGGCACAGCACACAGTGAGGGCTGGGGAGCATCGGGGAAATGTAGGTTACTGTGCTGGAAGGCTGAACAGGCTGGCTTAATGTGAGCCTTCTCAGGAGAAAAGCATGTGTGGGCTAGGGAAACACTCCTGAGCTAGCAATGAGGGAGCTGGGTGAAGCTTATAAGTAGTTAGATATCTGTGCATCAAAGCAAACTGCAGCATTTCTTAATTGAAAAGGAATCTCTAGGAAATACATGAGGAGTATTCATGCAGCTCAAATAGCTGGGGGGAACTCTTACAGACTGAGTTAACCAGAGGTACACAGACTGTGCACGTAAATATTTCAGACAGTAATAATGAGTCATGAGCATTTCCCTTCCTATAGCTTCTTGCAGGATAAGCTCAGACAAGATCCTGTGGGATCCCATACTGAGTCTGTGCTAGTGGTTGTGCCTGACTGCACAACATTCTCACTGAGCGCTGCATTTTCCTACCTGCCCTTGTCTCACCATAGGAATATTTTCTTCCTTCAGCCTGGTTGCTTTAATCCTCTCTAGGACACATATAAAACGAAGCTGAATAATAGCCAAGTGGACTCAAAAAACTAATGAAAATGAGGATAGAAAAGAACCAGGGACTGAGTTACTTGAAGCCTATTTAGGAAGAGCATGATACACACCTTTGAAGACAGACAGTGTGAGCAAAACTGCTGATATAATACTTGTGCAGCTTTCCATTTGGGTGTTCAAAATTCCAGGCTATATCAAGGCCTTGGCCTTCACAAGCAGTATCATGCCAGTGGCACTCAGTTGTGCTACAGGGAAGCACTAGCTCAAGTGCTTTGTTGACCAAATGGTAGTTGCTTGATGAGGAGAGAAAAGCTATAAAAATGACTGTTATATGTCATTTAGTACATAAGAGGAGACAAGACAATTTCGCCATAGAGAGATTGACACTCAGATGGTGGAGGCTGATTGGTATTGGCCAATTTTTAATATCGTGTGTAGCTCAATGAAAAAAGTGAAGGCATCCAGATATTTCTTAGGTATCTAGTGGCATGGTGAGGGCAAATAAGTACACCCACTGCATTGCTCTGATTTGAGCAATACTGATGCCCTTCTCCTGCCTCTTTGGAAATGTGTCTGGGTTTTTTATTCAGAGTTAAAGCGGCTGTCTGAGGTAACAAAATGGTTAGAGGATCTACAAGACTCACCATTATCAAGATGCACAACCAAAAGACAGATTATTACTAGAACTGTGTGAAAAATGCTGACACTTTACATTGATCTGCATTTTCAAATCACATACAACAAAAAAAACCCACAAAAATTTAAAAAAATCAAAACATTTCATTTTGGCAGATCTTAAACACATCTCTGTTTCCATTTGCATTAGTTTTCATTTGAAGTTTATTTCGAGGTTATGTAAACTTTCCCTCTGAACTATACAAAAGTGTTCTTAAAATACTGAAAACCAAAATGAAGTGTTCATTGCAGATCAAAGCAAACGCTTTTATTCTCTAGCATGTTCTGACAAATCTAACATTGTTTTCAATTAAAAAAACCATCAGCCAATCACTTACTTTGGAGGCCACAATCAAACACAGCCAGACATTTATGGTGCCACAATTTTATATGAGCATCTAACAGAAGACCAGCTGTCAAAAATGACCTTCCATAGCAAATTTTGGTAACGAACAACTGCAGTTAGGCACTCAGAGGACCTTTTTGTCTCTTGCTTCTCTTATGGCCTGTCTCCCAGGTTACCATCAGTGTCTCACTGTACATATTTTTGAAGTCATTAAGGACCTGCCTCAACTGGCTTCATTTTGCCTCCCACCTATGTTAAATATTCCTGTTCCCTTCTTGCAGGAGAGGAGTATTGGGGTGCAGAGTTTTAATTACTGTGTTGGGAGGACATTACTCTTAACCCCATGAAAAACAATACACCATTATCTTACAATTCTAGACCATTTTAAAGAGGACCACTGTAAGTCTGTAATTCACAGGTACAGCTGTCAGCCTGGAAACCTGGAAATCCCACGCTGACACCAAGGGGTATGTACCAGCCACTGGAGGAACTGTGAACTAAATGAAGGAGTTCCATTGAAACTGGTGCTAAAAGAAAAGACTCATGCACTCTTAACCAGTACAAGATTGTTCATTATAATAATAATAAAAAATGCCTCCACATTTTAAACTAATAATGACTTTAAGACATGGTGTAATTATAGCACCAGTGGGAACCCGTATGTCACTGAACTTTCAAATGTAAAGGTTGTGCCTACAAAATGAAGCCATATATTCCCATTAATTGAAGCAGTTGATTTCCAGTTACACAATATTAGTTTTAATGGTGAGACTATTAGAAAGTCTATGAATTTCTTCTTGTTATTTATCTGTAGTGTTAAGGTGGAACATTTTAAACTTATCAAAGTTGTTAAGAGGATGACATTTGTGCCAGCAAAGTTATAAATATAAGTGATTCTCATAGTTGTGGTCTGCAAGTTAGCATTAGAATAACCTTGGAGGAATGGTAGTTTTGTGCTGTCAGCACAGCCTTCACAGCTAGAGCATAAAGGATTAGCAAGAGAAATTTTGATGAGGGTATTTACTACTAATGACTGCCTTCAAAATTGCCTTTTATCTACAGCTTTTCAAAGCAGTTTCCATTCATTAAGCCTTATAAAACCTTTGTAAAATTGGTAGAAGATATAGAAACGCAGATATCTTTGTGCCAAAACACACAGTAATACTTTGACAGAAAAGGGCAGCTAGTACACGCTAAATATAATTTAGAATAGGAATAGCACAATTTTACAGTGATGCTATCGCTCAGTTAATTAGTTTGACCAGAACAAGGGAATAGTCCTGCTCTTAAGAAAAATGGTGTGGAATAATCAGTAAATAGTGATCAGGGCTTTTGTTTTATGTTGTAGCAGTAAGACAGATGTATGTTATGCAGTGATATTAAAATAAAAAAAGGTTAAGAATGAATGGCACCTGTTCTTTTGTTGTAATGAAATCTGTTGCCCAAATTGCCAACCCCAAGAAATCAAAAACAGGGACTCAAGACTACTACACAGATGAGCTGAAAACCTTGAGATTTAAAAAATAATAAATGTAGGGTCTTCAGAGGTCTTTTAAACCTTTGGAATCAGATTTCCATTCCTTTACAGATTCAAGGAATACAAGAAAGAGTGAGAGAGAGAGTATATCCATAGAGATGATAAGTCCAGTGGTGCACAAGAGCTGTCAGAGCCAGAAGTGATGCAGCCTGCTTCACAATGTGGGAGCTAGGAAGACAAGGCTTAGGCTGGCACTGCTATTTCTGGGTTGCACTGGGGGAGCATATGAGCTCAGCCTGGCTGCATTAACAGTATCCCAAATGTGCAGACAATCAGAGTTGTGAAGAGTGATGTATGGACCAGAAGTGAAGCCTATGAGCTCAGCCTGGCTGCATTAACAGTATCCCAAATGTGCAGACAATCAGAGTTGTGAAGAGTGATGTATGGACCAGAAGTGAAGCCTATGAGCTCAGCCTGGCTGCATTAACAGTATCCCAAATGTGCAGACAATCAGAGTTGTGAAGAGTGATGCATGGACCAGAATTGAAGCCAGTGGGTACACGGTGTGACTGCCCAGTGAGGCAGCAGCCAGCTCTGATTGCACCAGTGCAGGAGCTGAAGAAATTGGTATTGAAATTGGTATTTGAAGATTTTTATAGCAGAAGTCATGATAAGCAAAACTTTAAATGTGTGTAAGTTTTTTTTTGTAAACTCCCCTTTCCTTTTTTATCATTTCTTTCTTTCTAACTGTGCTATCTATCACTTTTTAAATGATGAGTAAAGTCTTAGTATTGTCATTTAATGGTCTGGTTAATAGAAGCACCTTTAATTTCAGCAGTTGGTATAGGACCAGTGTTTAAGGGCTATCAACACAATTAGTCAGTCCTATAAAAACAATAATAAGTAATTCAATAGCACGTAACTGAAAGCTGCCAAAATACACAGTAATCTGTTGGAAATCTGAAATTATATGCCCATATGTCAGTGTGAGTCAATGAATGATATGTACATTAAAAAAAAAGTGGAAACATTTTTTGTTGGAAATTACTTGTGGAACAAGCTTCACAGTATCTCCAAAGGGAGAGATGTAAAAGATAATACACAGGATGACTTGTAGAATCAGCCATGCACTGCTCAAAGTGCTGCAGGAATTTTTTTCATCAGTAGCTGATAGCACCTTCCTGCAGTGATCAGAAGACTCGGTAAGAATGAAGGGTCATCATCACAGTGAGTAAAACATTGCATCCAGTTTGGGTGGCTTCCAGAAGGTTTTGTTATTTAGTTAGTTTTCTTATTGCTTTATTGTTTCAGCTCATTAAACCAGCCAGAATTTAGCTCAATTAAAAATATATATATTTCTGCCAGTTAGGTGGAACAGCATAAGTTTGGCTGAGTACCAGAGATGGTACACAGAGTGTGGAAGGGTGCAAGAAGGCTCTTTAGAGCTGCCCCCATAACTTTCCTAATGTTTTATAGAGGAAACTTAGAGAAATTTGCTCTTTAATTTTGGGTGGGTATGAAAATCCCCACTAACCAAGCCTAAAGGCCATATCAATGATGGTTATAATAAGGCCATTATAAAAAAAATAAATGAAGTCTTTTCTAGGTAACTCAGCTCATGCATGTTTAAAAAGCAGTCATGTTTTCTGTTTCTCAGGGCTGTGAAGCTGTAAAGTTGTTGATTAAGGCATCACTTGTTGGGCGAGAAGGAACATTCATTCCTGGGTTGAGTGCAGGAAGGTAGATTTCAGTTTGCAGTGGTCATGTGGGTTAAAATATTCCCATTCTGCAGTGTTAATCTACTCTTTAACAGCCTGACTCTGACCATTGACATTCACTGTAGGATTTTTTTTCCCCACCCACTTTGATTCACAGTGTTTTCAATTATTTAGATAGACAACAAACAAACAAGCAAATGAAAACTTGCTTAGTTCAACAAGAAGATGGAAACTTCCAAATAGGTTCATGGAGCACAGAGCCTTTTATAAAGAGGATCTCAGAAAATGCTTTGGAATAGAAGGACACTTCAGATTTATGGTTCTTTTGAAGCCCACACTAGGCACCAACAGATCTTTGAAGTCTTTTAAATGCTTCCTTTATATCCAATTGGCACACAACTCAGTTAAAACACTCAGCTAATTTTTAATCAGAGATATGAAAAAGCATCAACTAAGCACGTGGATTTCTTTTATAAAGTGTCAAGGGTTAGAGCTGGATCAACCACCAACACAGTGACAGATATTCTCTATTATCCCCTTTTCCTCCCTGGAGTGGAAATTAACAGAGAAGGAGATACTTGTGAATTGAAAATAAAACTTAAACTACTTTAGTGAAAATAATGACAAGACAATGAAGTGTATATATAAATATACTCACACTCACACAAAACCAACACCAGAACTAAAGCCCCTTGATGATTACTACATCACCACTGATGCTGTAGCAGGAGGACTTCAGCAGCAGCCCAGTCACAGTCTTAGGCTCAGGCAGCTGGATCGTGGAACTCAGGAACTCTTTTGAGCTGAGCTAGAAGGCAGAATAGACAGTGTCCTTTAGGAACAGAGCAGGGCTTCTAATCTTTACAGGGCTCAAGTGCTCAACCTTCTGAAACCCCAACCTCTCCTTATATGTACTAGTTGTTAATTAGGTGCTAATTAGCTTAATTAAGCACCTGTTTTGCTTGGGTCTTGGGTCTCATGCAAGAGACCCCAAGGCTCAAGGACTGAATATGAGGTATATGGCATGGAATACTTTGAGTCAAACTAGGACATAAGGTTCGTTGGCTATGGTAATACCACTGATAAAAGGCAGTTTCATTTTAGTGCTTAATGTGATGACTGTAATAGCTTCATGGCCACAAACCATTAGTTTCTTCATCTGATAGGTGATTAATTTCCAGGGAACATATGTTAAGAGCATAACGTATTTCCCCAGACCTCCACCCCAAAAGGTTCTCACAACGCAATGCCAGTGCTTAGTATTTACTGACAGAGAAAGTAAAAAATAATAACAAAAAAGTAAAATTTAGAAGAATAAAGTTTAAAAATGATTCCAGCAAAACTAGTTCTACTTTTATGGTCAGTGCAGGGAAAGTAAATATTCCCAAAATTTCTGGAAAGTTACTTAATGTAATACAGTGGTCATGTGGAAAAAAATGATTGCCACTAACTTACTCTGATCATAAAATGTATTGTTGTTGTTCCCTGACTTCTAAAACTGAGTAATGCAGGTTCATAAAAGAACTATAATTTCTTAAGAAAGGAAAACTTGTTTAAACTCCTTTACAACAAACAGTAATGTCATTATGCTGGCCCCTCCTCCATCCTGTTTTAACCATCCATAGGCAGCTCAGTGCTCAAGCTCATCTGTGGGTCTGATGCTGAGCCTGGGGAGGGCGAGGAAAGGATAGGAAAATTTTCTGCCAGGACTCTTCAGGGAATTTAGCTGCCAAGTACTAACAGGTTTCGCTGACCATCTGCAAACTGAAATTTATGCCTTTTTCCCCTCTCTGAAGTTTGTATGTTTTCCATATTTGGTTGGATTTTCTTAGGGAGAGCTGAGTGTAAATCTGTGACAACACAGTTATCCTGCTACCAGTTTGCATATCCTGGCTCCAAGTCTTAGCAATGCTGAAATTTCATAAGAAAAACTGTTGTCAGGATTCTTTCAATCTCAGCTCTAACATTTTCACAAAAACTTTTCACCTCCTCTGTTCCTCAAAAAAACTTAACATTTTTTTTTCACTTAAACTAGTCCAGGGGAAAAAAAAAAAGTCTGAATAGTTCCTATTTGACAATTCATGCATGCATGTGTCTGTGTGTGTGTATGTGTATCCAGGATGGATCTCGTAAATATGATGTTCCAGTACTGTCTACAGTGCTAAGCTTACAGGGTTTTCAAGGGTTTCTTATGCCAATGCAAATGTTTGAAAAATAGTGACCTAAATCTGTCTTTAAAACTCCCTAATTGTTGTGTAAGCTTTCAACATATGGACTTAAATATCAGCATCAGTCATCTATTATTTCACCTGTCTCATTACAGAAGTATATGTAACAGCTATAAGAATGTAAGGGTTATATAAAATTGTAATGACTATTTATGTATTATTGTATCCAACACATATGTCCTTTCCATATGGGATGTTCTCACTGTACAGAACATGGTTGGTTCCAAGTATATCTCAACAGAAGCATTCAACCTTTGATTTTAAAACTGTTATCATCTCCACTTCAACAACCCACGTTGAAAGGAAATTCCAGATTGCGGGGTGAAATGGCTGCCAATCTGAATAAGGAGGAACATCGTCAGATGGCAGGGAAGTATTTGTACTAGTTGTATTAACAGAAGCAATGACCTTTACATACTCCAAAACAAGCCATATGGGCCTTGGATCACAGCAAGCATTTGTCAAGCAAAACTCCTGAATCATTTCAAGCAGTGTTCAAACACAGTCATAAGAAGCCTGAACACGAAACACACTTGTAAAATGCATCTCTGAAAGAGTGGAGATGCACCCGATTTTCAGGTAACTAACTGCTATTTAAAACTTCAAATCCTAGGGCAATTTTTTATTTTTTTATAAATTTTGGACTATCCATTGTTGGGGATGAGCTGCAGTGTAGCACTGTACCAAGAATCCAAATGCAATTCTCTGACTTGTTCTCAGGAGAGTTAATGGAAGTTGAATTATATATACTGGTAGCCTCTAAGAGCCTCTGTGGTTTTCTTTTTCTTTTCTTTGGCCATGTGAGACTATTCTGCACTAAATTTTCATATGGCCACATTTCTCCCTTGTGTGACACTATGTGATTCCTCTGACCTTGTTTGTGATTATTATGAGCCCTAAATTTTGCAAAATTTGCCCTCATTTCTTACGCAATCTCTATGTTCCTTATAGCTTCTGCAAGAGAACCAGAAGGACCTGCAGAAGTGAGCAATGATTTAGTATTTAGGCTATTTACTCATTAAGCTGGTGAGAGTGATATTATGCTCCTCCATGACAACTCTGATCTTTAACTGAAACAAATTAAACACATACCATAAATTTTCTTAACAGAAAGGAATACACTGAGTTCTGGATGCTTGTGGCAAGGATATTAATGGAGTATGCAGGGTGGCAAACAGAACACATTTTAAATGTAATCTAGAAAAGATCAGGAAAGAAAATACCATCTTTCAGGAAAATAACAACAAAAACCAGAGACCAAATCGATCATGTAACCTTTGCTGTAAGTAGCACCAACAGAGTAATAAAAATCCAAAAGACAAAACCAAACATGCTGAATTCTGCTTGAAAAACTTCAGAGAGAGGAGGAGGTTATGTGTCAGAAATCAGGTTTAATAAAGCAATGCAAACAATGACATTTTCTAAGTTTACATGATGATGAGATTCAAAATGACAGACAATGACAATTCTGAAGTTTCTGAGCAAGGGAGAGATGGAAACTCATTGGCAGATAAATAACTCTTAATTTGGCCCTTGAAGTGCAACAGTCTTTTACCTGCTGGACATCTCACTTCACTGCCATTCACCTGTGAAAAAGGAAGCTTTTGTGAGTGAAGCACTTAAAGGATATATCATGCTTTGCAGCAGTGCTCTGCCCTGACCACCCTACTGCTAGGACATGAGAGATGTAGTAAACCAATAGGGGAGTCTTGGAGCACAACATGATTGGAAAGGAACCAAGAAGAGAATGGATGAAAGTTGTCTAGGAGTCTGTCACTCTTCTTAAGATCAATGGGGTTATGAGAGAGAGGGATTTTAAGAGCTGCAAGGTTACATTTGAAGTCAGTGGTGGTCTAGATTCTTTAAAATGTTACACCCTCAACAGATCTGCAAGGCCTGCTGAATGGGGATGTTCCCACCTGCCAAGCCTCAGAGCAGCCCTCTTCCAGGATAGAAGCAAGCCTCTTCCCCACGTTCATTTCTCTCCCGTCTGTGCTTTGGTGTCAGGTTTCTATCATGGCAATACAATCAAAGCAGTAGCTAGAGAATGGGGGCTAAGGTGAGCATTGAGAACCAAGTCCCTTTTACACCTTCATGCATGCTCAGATTATCGTGTGTGTGTTGTCAACTTCTGTTTCTCCCCCTATGTCATTGTACCAATCAACCATATGTTTGCCTGACTCTTTCATCCTCCCACTCTTCCCTGAAACAGATTTCAAGGCAAATAGTAAAGCAAGCCCAAGGAGACTAGAAGGGTTTAAGGTAAGCTCCTCCTCCTTCCCCTACTGCCTTTGCTTCAATACCTCTTCTATTGCCTGGCTTTTATATGGAGGCAACTTCCCTAGAAATACATCTTTTTATCAGTTTCGTGATTCCCCAAACGGAAAAGTGTTTTCTGGCCAGAGCAGGGGTGGTTTGGTCACAGCACATTGTTCCTTTGGCAGATGCAGCTCTGCAGTTGGCACACCAACACTGCTCCCAAGACTGCCCAGGTGCCCCTCATGCCTGGCAGGGACCCCTGAGGCTCTTGTGCGTAAGTGACTATTCCAGCTTGTGATTCCCAAGAATATCTCATAAATTCTGCCCTTAGACTCTGCAGCCAACACAAATAGGTAGAAAAGAGTGATAAAGCCTGAGGCTTAGGAGGGAGGTCACAAGAAAGGACATAGTCCTCTCAGAGACAGATTATTGCAGTAAGTCTGTAGTGCCAAATAAACAGACCAGCTGACTGTTACTGAAAGTTGGCTGACCTCTGGTATGTGTGATGGGAAGAGGCCACTTCTGCAATGAATTGCTGGCATGTGGCTTCCTGCACTGCACTGGAAGGGTTAGTTTAAGTTCCCAATTTCATAGGTGCAGTGGGAGTCTACTGCTCTTTTTAGCACAACTCCATACTGACATCGATGCTAAAAAAAGCAAGGACTTTCATATTAGCTCATAATCCACCAAGGACAAATAAACAGTCACAAATCCTAGTCTTTCCTTTTTCCCCAACTCTCATTAAAGCTGTGGTGTCTGTTATTATCATGCAGACAGTTTGCATTGGTTTTTATTACAGTCAAGTACAGATGCCCTTTTTATTTTGAAGCAGTTAATAGAAAAGCTTTTTTTGCTAAAGTTTCTGATTATCTGCTATGGCTGAGAGCAGTTTACCAGCAATAGTCTCTTGGAATATTTAAGGTTATGCACAGCTTTTAATTCGTTAAAAAGTTTGGTGATAAATAGCTTGTTTATACTGTGATCTCACCTGAACAGAAGCCAGCAGATTGTTGAACATGCTTGTCCACTTCTTCCACCACCAAGATGCTGGTCCTCGCCATGCCATATATTTACAGACTGATCCAGCTGGTATTAGGTGGTCTTACAATGCATGGTTAGGCACATCAAAAAATGCCTCCTATCTATGTTCTAGGTGCTGGTGTGGTTGTGTGGTCAGTAAGATGGATTTTGACTGCATCTCTGCACTTGGAGCAAGTTTAGTTTGGCAAGTGTCGTGGGAAAGGGAAGGAGGGGTCAGTAAGGAAGACAGACTTTTGTATTTTCATCAACATGTAGTAGTGTCTTGATCACAGGTGCTGCCCTCACTGATGATTTACAATATCCCTCAATACAACGAATTCCTGCTTTTTTCTTCTTGTTGTTTTTTTTTTCCCCCAAACTCTTTAAAGCAGGTCCTATGGCTTTATTTATTTTCCTGTTCTATTTCCCCCCCTTTACTACAGTTGCATATTGTTACTTACATGAATGAAACACACAATCACTTCTCTTTGGGTGGCTATGACACAAAAATATGCCATTTTAGCAGTTCTTAGTGAGATGCTTAGGTGTTACTGGAGGAATTTTTCTCTATGAAAGGAATTTTACATGACACCAAGCACTTAAGCATGGTCTGCAGTGCAGTAGCAGTGTGTGTAGGCACACAAAGTGTTCAGATTGTTTCATTTAATGATGTTTCAACACGGTGTGAGATATTAGCTTCCAGCAGTGTGGGAGCACTTAGATTACAGTAGTGTTACCTCATTATACTTACTATTGTGAATTCTACCACTTATTCACAGTAGTAAACATTGTGCTAAATAGTAAGTGTATACAGGATCTAGGCTTTAAAAAATAACACAGTTATGAGTACCGAACATCTTGAGAGATTGTGTTGAGTGAAATTTGCTGGAGTATTGTGTAAAGACAAAGAAATAGGCAGTGCTTGGTTGTCAGAAAGCTTTCCCTTTTAACTTCCCCCCCCGATAAAATTCTGAAAGAAATTAAATGTCTGATTTTAAACACAGACAGTCAGCTATTCTGTCCTTCACCTCTTCTGAGACTGTTAGCAAGGGTGATAGATAGTTGGATGATGATGGGTCTTGAGGTATGGATTTCTGCTACATCAATGGACATGATATACCAAATCTCTAGTCATGTCCAAGAGCTTCTTCCAGCTCCCCACAAATAGCTACTATTTCATTTGCTACTGCACTATACTAGAGGAACATAAATTAACACAAGAGAAAATTATGTTGAGTTTTTATAGTTTAATGCATCCAACTTTCCATTTTAGAAAGCAAAGAACATACACAACAGTTTTGCTTATATATCTGGGTAACATACAAAAGCTCCATAATCAATAAGAGAAAACGTTACTGAAAGGCCCAATAGACCTCAAAGAGATAATGTGAATTGGCCATTAACAGTAAGTCATTATAGAACTTATTAAGTGAAGCCTTGGGGCTGTCATAGAGCCTAAAGGTTGACATAAATTTTTCATACACATTGAACTTTGCTAAATGTGCTTGCATTTGATTAATTATGACTTTCTTCAGTGTGCTAATAAGAAGAAGGAAAATATGAGCTTGAGCTGCAGCAGGGAGAATAGTCTCCTGGAAGGAAGACCTTCTCTGGCAGCAGGGGAACAATGGAACTTTCTAGAGACTCCCTGCAAAGTACAAGGGAGTTTATTAATCCCTCCAAAATTGCTCCTTACCACCCAGAGGGAGGACACTGAGCACAGCATGCGACCACAGAAAGCCAGTTCTGTAGCTGTGGAAGTGAAAGCATCATAGCTCCAAAATAAACAAACAAAAATCCACCACCACTACCCCCTCCAGCCCATCCCAGCCCCCTTGAGACCTCCCTGTATCACAGAGAACAATACATCAATGCTTCACATTTATCAAGCAGCTCTGTGAGAGGAGCAATGGCACGTCTGCAAGGAGTGTTGGTGATAGAGCTGGAGAAAATTTGCCTTGGCAGCCGAAGTAGTGAGTCGTGGACTCACAGAACGCTTTAGGGTTGCAAAAGAAGACAACAACAAAACAAACTTCACACTTGCAAAGAGGCCTGGAGAACAGCACATGGATTTGGTCAATTAATAGAAACGTTTTTCATTGGGTTTTGGTGTTTTGTTTTGTTTTAGAAAAAAGGAAAGAAATAGGTAACCTCAGTCTAACGTGGTCACAAAGTGAATGTCTTTCACTAATCACGCCTTAAAATTTGGGAACAGCTTTAAAAACACTACACAGAAAGTTGATTACAGGGGTGCTCTTTTAAAGTAAATAAATGCTTAAGAGTTTGACCTTTAACAGGTATGAAAACAAGTACCAAAATGAAAAGAAAAGGAAAAAAAAACCCAGGTATTGAATTTGGCAATTAAAGAACTCACAAGGACTTTATCTCAGGTTCAATTCCCTGCCCCAGCCAATATTCAATTATTTATAGAACACAAATTGGCTTAGCAGAAAATCTGAAAGACTCTTTGAAAGGACACTTCTCTGACCTAGAAAGATGTCTTACAGTTACATGTAGTCCAAGCAAGTCTCCCCCTCTTTGGGCATCTGTGTTCTCTTTCTTTCCACGGAAAAAACTGAAATGCCTCACATACTCAGCAAAAATCCCCTCATGGGTAAGCACTTGCTCCTGGCATGTATGACCTACCACCTCTCTCCAGAAGATAGGTGGTCTTAGACATCAGCAAAGTTCATTGCGTGCATGCACATATGCAGTTACCATGCTGTACATGGCAAAGCTGCTGTCTGTGTATGAGGTCATAGCTTCTGCACTTCTGCTGTGAGAAGGCAGAAGACCTAATTTTGCAAGCAGAGCTTCCAGTTACTAATGGCGGGATTAACAAATACAAAGCTGAAGCTGGTGAGGAGGCAAGACCCAGGACTTTGTGTAGAGATACAACACGTGTCTTTTAAGTTACTCTGAATCTATAAATCAGAGTTAGTTAAAATTGTTCTTCTCGTGACACGAGTATTCATAGCCAGCCCAGGATTAAGGTTTTGAAACAGCCTTTCTTATCAATTGCTCAGATTAGTAATATTGGAATAATGGTAAACTTCTTCACTAGCATCCTTGGGCATGGAACTTGGTCAAAGTGGTCGATCCTGAGTCTCAGCCCAAATCAATGAAAACAATAGCAAAGCTCCAGAGACCTGCATCTAACTAATTCTGAAAAACTCACTCATTCCCTTTCTCAAGTTTGGGTTTGTTGTTTTTGTTTTGTTTTGGTTTGTGGTTTTTTTTTTAATACAGAATGTGATTCCATTGCTGATTGTTCAGCTTTGGTTACAGTAGCTTACTATTTTGATGAGTCACTGAAGTGTGAATCTACCTAGATTTTTTTAACTGAGCCTTTCAGTAAAAACATGACGTAATTCTGAGAATTCTGCTGGATGAGGAAGACATAAAAGAATTCCAGACTCTTAGGTTCCAGAAAGCTAAGATTGCCTCTTGTTGAGCCTGGTGTGAATTCCTGTTCTTCACCATTTTTGTAAGCTTGTCAGCACCAACGTGGTAAAATTCAGCATTTTATTTTGTCAGTCAGTCAACACCATGGAGCCAAGAAAACATGCAAATTATTTAAAAGCTTTTCTTATCTGTAGTCATATCAGTTTCCAAGACATGATCTTGCACAGATCACGTAAATTTTGGTGACAAGCTTGCAAGCTTACACCCCTTGACACAGTACCAAAAAAACTATGTGACATAAAGGCAAGAACACGACAGAGGCAATCTAAAAAGTCCCAAACAAACCTTCCCCTTCCGTATCAGTATAAGCTTTGAGAGTTACCCTAGCAACAAGCAACTGAACTTGCATACCTAATTGCTTCTTGCCAATGATGAAATTGTGTACAAATGCACTGTGGATATATATGAGATGGGGGCATGTCAACCTTGCTCAAATGCAAGTCCTTTTGGTGATAAGCAGCTAGACAAGGAGCTGTGTATTTTTGCCAACAGGAGCACATACACGTACTCAGCCTGCAAAATAAGTATCACTCCTGGTAGGGGTATTTGGAGGTGTTCTGTTTCCCACCCCCCCCCCCCCCCCCCCCCCCCCCCGACGGGGTCTTCAATAGGAAAAA
>VWZO01016557.1:893915-987712 GCA_013396975.1 Bucco capensis | reverse complement strand
AGGATTTACAAGAAGGAAAAAAAAAAAGGCAAAAACATCATCTGCACTTGCTACTGTCCTTCACCTTACCTGGTTCAGTTGTGGTGATCCTCCTTTTAATTAGAGCTTGTCTTCAAACCCACAGAAGTTGTAATTAATCTTTCAGTTGCCTTCCATGGATGTGAGGTTAAGTCCTTCCCTGAGCTCAGTCAGGAAGAGAGAAAGTCTATGCTAAAGTAACTCGTGCAAATAAATCCCTTCCCAGGCTGCTCAGATCCGTGGGAGCACTGTGACAAACTACAGTACCAGCCCAGAGTCTTCTCCACTTTGGGTCAGGGAGTGACCCAGTACTGCTGCACTGGGCTGGTTTCTACACTCTCAGATTATAAACCTGAGACTCCAGTGACTGCCGTCGTGAAGTTTAACACAAATAAATGTCCTGTTGTTGTGCCAAAACATGCTGTTCACTTGGGGTGCTGCAGCTGATATGTAAGGAGCAAAATTCCCAGTATTTCAGAGGTAGTGTTGGCTGAGATTAGCAAGACTAACTTAATAAAGCACTGTGATAATTGCATATTCACTGGGAAGGGGAAAAATAATCAAATAAAAAAGGACAAAACCAGAAGGGAAAGAAAATTTATTTCCAAGCATCTACGAGAGTGCTACAAACAATAGACTAAAACTCAAAGCATTTAAAAACTATCAAAAAATGTGGTTGACAATGTCCTTCTTAAAAATTAAACATAAAAATGTAGAAAATGCAGTTATTAATTCTAAAACTTGCTCAGAAGTGAAATAAATCCAGATAGCATCAATGAGGATGGAGTCCTACGAATTACTTCTTTTTTTTTTTACTTTATTTCAATCTGTTAATTCGCAAATTGATACTCATTTCATTTTTTTTTAATGCTTATTTAAATTTATAATGGAGAAATGTGCAAATCTAGCAAAATATTCTTTGGATTATAAACAGAGAAAAATCAACAACCAAAGAAGTTTGAACCAAGTTAATAATAAACTATAGAATGATATAGAATGCATACAGCTATAACAAAGTGAAATATTACAATAAACATTGTAGCACAAATCTGCTGATGTAGCAAATTCTGCCTTATAAAACATAGAAATATAATGGGACAAGTGAATATGTTATGAATATAGAGCTGAAACATCAATCATAAATTTAACGAGTTAAATTTTAATCTAACTACATATATGGGGATCTTCAGAAAAGCAATACACCAACAATTCAGATTTCCTCTCAGATCAAGCAGTTTGGTACCTGACTGCAAATAAAGGACAGGGTTTGTAAAACCAGTGGTAGAAAAATGTATATAATTTCTATTTATTGCCTCTTCCCATATTGCAGCTGCTGATCTCTGATCCTAAACAGCAAACTATATTAAATTTAGCATAAGCACAACTGTACAAAGAAGCTGAAAATGTTGATGTGCAGAACACATTCCAATCCCTTGTTTATTCTGAACTAATATAAAAAAAGTTATAGCTCATTTTTTGATTAAAAACATACATTACAAAGAACAACTCTGAAAGCACTCTGTATTTCTGTCATCACAAATTAAAATGTCTTCCTCTCAGTAGATGATGCTATTATACTGCAGCAAACAGAGGAAAAAAAATAAAGAAAAAAGGAAAAAAAAAATCCAAAGAAAAAAAAAATAAGTGCCAGAATCTTAATTACTACTCAGGTAAGGTAATTGTCAGGTAGAACAGTCTTTAGGGAACTTATAGTTAAACTGGGTCAGATTTAAGTCTCTAGAACCCGCAGAAGCTTAGCACAGATAGGGAAATTCACAAGTCTGGAGTAAATTGTAAGTACAGAGTACTCCCATCCACTTACAAAGTAATTTCTGAAACCTCTGGAATTTCTAAGATATAAGATAAATGCATATTACATGGGAAATATTGAAAAGTATTACATTTAATTTAATCCAGAAAACACAGTAGTGTTATATGAAGATTATTACTGTGTTCTGGGAGAAGCCACAAGCTGTAGATAGAGAGGGTACAAAATGCTCACCAGACATTACATTTTTTTAATCTAAAAACATTTGTAAAATGTACTTGGTTTTTAAATAATCACTTAACAAGGCAACAAACCAACTACAAACACATAATAAATAAGGCTATTAAAAGGTCACAACTGTAGTAAATTAGTCAGAACTATAAATGGGACATTAGAAACACTATGTCTTTCCTTATATGCTTAATAACCAGAACAAGAATTAAAAAAGAATCAGTTTATTTCAAAGTCTGCTTCTTATATTGAAGCACATATTAAAGCAACAGTACAATGTTCATAAAATATAAGTGTGATGCTGTAACATTTCTTACATGTCAGAATACTGATATTTGTATGTATACTAAAATAAGAATTTTAAAATTGTACAAATAGATACATTAAAAATGACATAGAAATAGGGCGTTTCCCACTGCAACAAGACAGAGTTTTTATATCTGGCACGTATTAGTTCAAGATGAAAGTATAAGCAAAAAGATTTACAAGAATCAGCAGTAACAAGTTTGATGCTCAAGAGACATAAGTGTACATTGTACTGTACATACATCATATGGGTTTAAGCTGGCTGAATATTATATATTTCAAGTTTAAAAATGCACTACGATACAGAGTGTCCATAGTTTAAGGCGAAATTACAGCTCAGAACTGTTATCTTTTCTAATTTGTGGAAGCTTCTTCGACAAAAGGTTTAGATGTTCATAACACACAAAAGATTTCCCTTATTTGTAGGTTTACTTTTAGCGTTTTCCTTCATTTAAATATTTTGTACGTCTTAAGTGGGTTTTTTTCCTTCAGTGAAGTTGGCAGCCAACTTCTGTATTTATCTTTTGTAGGAAAAGGTACTTCACAGTATTTACCACTTTTATGTCCTTTTTTATCAAAGGAATCCTCTCTGTCAAACTTAAATGTTTAAATGAGATTTTTCTTGGTTTTTAAAAAAATACCTGCTTACATTTCTTCTGGATTCTTCAGAACATCAGACACAGTTCTTAAGGCCAAATCTTAAACTTTATTGTTAAGAATCATCATCGAAAGTGTCTTTGGAGCCATATAAGTCTGCAAGTTTCTTAAATCGAGGTCCCCAATTTTGTAGATAGTCATAGTCCAAATCAGAATCTGTTGTCGCTGACTCTAATGAGCTAAGTGAACCAGCCACTGAGCCTCTTCCTTCATAGCCATAGATCTGAATAGAGTCATAAGGAGGAGCAGTTGGATCATTATCAGCCTCTTGTATTCTCGTGTTGATGAAATCATCAACATCAACACTGTTAGGAGCTGGCCGAAGCCCTGGTCTTGGCATGTACTGATACTCAGGTTTTATGTCTTTACGAGGAATAAATCCATTGATGCCATCAGGGTTCTGCAAAGTAGCTATGTCAAAAGCTTCAGTATCTTCCTCTCCACCACCTTCATCATCGTAAGTAATAATGTTCTCTCGGACATCTTCTTCTTCAAAAACAATCAGAGGTTCTTTTTTCTGCCTTTTCAGTGTTACAAACAACACTACAATGACTACAGAAAGAAAACCAAAAAGTTAGCCTGCACTTTCAAACAGTAGCTCCTTTATAAATAGATCATTTCATTCACTGAAACCTCAGCTTTTGTGCTGAGGTTTGTCATGTGTTTTTGCTAACATCTGCACTTTTAGCATACCTAGCCAGGTAAAAGCATTGATGTTTGTACACAGAATTGAACATACTGAGCTGAGGTTTTCTGTTTGGGCTGAATACCATTGCTTTTACTAATTGCTCACTACTGCAAGACTAACTCAAGAAAAGCATCTGTGGGCCCCCCACTGCTGCATGAACACTGCAGCACTGCCTTTGAGCAGCCCAATCAGATGTATATCTGCCACAAAAGAAAGATTAATCTTCGTTCTCTCCTCTATACCCAAAGCTTAACTCTAATTCCATGTGTCAGTTCCAAGAAAACGGGTATTTTTCTTAAGCCACACCTCAAAACACACACCTTTGTTGCTGCTTTCCTTGTCACTTCAAATTTCTATAGAATAAATTTAAAATACATAACAGAAAAAAGTACTATGGACAGAATAAAGCATTTGATATAAATATTTTCAAATCATCAGGAAATGCTCTACAGCACTGCCTTAAAAGCAGGTCTTCTGAGGCATTCATTTGTCTTCAACACAGGAGGAGTTAGAGGGAAATAGCTGGCAGAAGCCATTAATCCTGGCTGACCTCAATAAGGAACTTGTCATCCAGGGAAGACCACAAAACTTAAAACTGTATGTCATGACCTCGTTTAAACAATGTCCCTGATTAACTGATATTAGGCCACAATAGGACTTCCTCTGAGTGCACCTAGACAAATTCATTGGTGTTTGCTATTGCAGTTATCATTTATTGCATTTCAGACAGGCAGAATAGCACCTCCTATTAAAAAAAAAAAAGCTAAGGAATTAATATTCATTTATACATCTTGGAGCTAAAGGCAAGGTCAATTTTTTAACACAAACATGTATAGAGAAGTAATAAATAAAGAACTTTTTTACCTAACAAAATCACAATGCAAGCAAGAATGGCAATTAAAGCTCCAGTGCTTAATCCAGCATTGAGGATGTAGGCTTCAGCATTACAGGAGAGCAAGGAACCATTGCTGTCACAGCCACAGACCCGAATGGTGAGGGTGTTGGTGCTGCTCATCGGGGGAAGTCCACCATCACTTATTACAATAGGAAGAAGGTATAAATCTTGCTTTTGGCGACTAAATCCTTCACGTCTAACAAGAACACTTGCTGTGTTATCTGTTTAAAAAAGATAGGCATTGTTATTTTTACATTAAATTAAAATTAAATTAAAGCTTTCAGTGGAGGAAAAAAACCCCAAATCTTATTGTTCTTGGTGTCAGACCTACAGGAACATAAGGCAGAAATATGTAGCAACGTAGTCTGTGTTAATAAGATCCCCACCAAAATGAAAGCCAACATTTGCTGTGTATTGGCAGATTTGAGACTCAGTGTTGATGTGTTTCGGTAAGAGCCACTAAAGTGTGCAGTATTTTATAAGAAAGAACCTGCTTTTCACCCAAACTCAGAATTCAGAAAGATCAGTCAAGCATGCAGAGTGTGTCTGGGCACCTTTTGAATTATATGGATATGAGGCAGAGTTAAAGTATTGACCTAACACTATTTCCAGTTGTTCTCACTAGGCAATTGCCTGCCTTGGGCCTCCTTGTCCAGGGCATAGAAACCAAGGTGTCATCTCAGCACAGAAGGTCATTTTGGATAGTCCTTCAGGTCTTCTGGGGCGAAAGCATTTGAAAGGGAAGTGTGTGAGATGAAACACTGGGATGAGACAGACAGTGCTTCCTGCTCCTAGCCACGCTAGACAAAGGCTAGGAAACACAAACAGCACTTTTTATTGTGCTCCTGGTTTCTCACTTCTAGACTGAACCAAAGTTTACAAAACTGTGAACATCCTGAAGTAAATAAAATGAAACAATCGTATCCATGGCTTTCAGACCTTCAAAAACTGGTTTAGGACAAGCATTTACTTCACACAACCTTTTGTGTCTTGCCACTGTCTTTATTCTTCACTATACAACTGAAGAACAAAAAAAAGAAAAGAACGGTTCTTTTATCTATTAAGGGAGGGCTATTCACCTCCAATGGTACCCATTTTAGTATTGCCTCAGGGTACTGCAGAAGATTAATTATTTTCCTGTTGAAGAGTCAGCATAAATTCCAGAATGTAATAATGCATATCATAAAATCTCTCTTAATGGTCTAATCATTGCTATTTCCATGAAAGTCTGTGAATAAATTATACCAAAAGAGAAGTATTCTTGCCTTATATTAACCACCCTTGCAGGCAGTATCTCTAATGTACGAAAAGCTCTGAAACTGTTCCCAAATTTGGTGGTCACAGGTCAATTTACGGAATGAGAAGGACATTTGCACTAGGGCCCTGCTGCTGCCCTGACTCTCCCACTAATAACATCTGCAGATCACACCAGAAAGGAAGAAATTTTTTTAGGACTGTCCTAGATAGGATCTGTTTTCTACATATCAAATTAATCTCCATATAGCTACATCTCTTCATGATGTTGAAGAGTACTGGCCCGTAAATGGATCTCAGAGGAAACCCATTAGTCACTGGTCACCAGTCTGACATAATCCCATTTACTATAACCCTTATTTCCAGTTGTTCTCAGTATATAGAGTCTGTGGCTATGCATTTTCTTTTATATTCTTATTCTACTCTTTTTCTTGAATTTTTAAAGTGTAAGTACTATGTCTAACTAGAAATAAGAAAAGGATGGCAAATTATTCAGTTATTATACAGACTAGCCAATACCACTGCAGCCAACTACATTTCACTATGGCTGAATTTGATCCAATGGTTGATATATCATCTGGTTTAACTTGATTTCTAGTTTAACATATTTTCTTAAAAAAAGAAAAATCCAGTCAACATGCCTGGCTAAAGTTTGAAAAGGACTATCATATGTCAACCCTAAAAGGTGATTTTTTACAGCTTTTTTTTCTGTTTATCTTCACTTCTCACATTTAGGAGAAACATAATATCCATGAGAGGGGAAAAAAAAATCTTTTACCTAGATAAAAGATAACATATAATCCTAGCTAATATTCTCATCCTTGCTTTTTCATTATTTTCAAGTCCTAGGAGTATAACTATAATCCAGGTATAATGGCATTTTTTAAGCCAAGAAACAGAAGTTTAATGTCAATACCAGATTAAATCTATTACTTAACACATATGGGAGCTACTTGACTGACAGTCTTAACAAACACGATGGGGGTTAACACAAGCTAGAAGAAAGAAAATTGCCATCTGAACACCATTCAACAAAATACACACACTTTCATTTTTCTGGCTATTATTTCTGGGATATCCAATATCCAAAAGTGTTGTAAGTGAAGATTTCCTATACTCTCCATGAAATCTTCACAATTAGAAGTTAAAATTGCATTGCTTTATGGTGATCTTTATAGTTATCTTCCTGGTCTTTTACTTCTGTCTTTTTCTTTTTTTTTCTGGTGACCTTATTGACAGTTTCCCAGTTTTTCCTCTATGGAGCTTAGCTTTTGGAGGCTTGTGTACATATATACTGTGCAAGGAGACTTCTAGAGTAAAGAAGCTGACTGCAGTGTGGACTTTATCACCTATATCAGAATGCGATTGCTGAATCAGCTAGGAACATAAACAATTTCAGAGATCCAACTGTCTAATATCATTACCAGGCAGTGGCAATTGCTGTGGATAATCCATGGCAAAATCCTCTAACTTTATTGTTCAAATGTTTCAAAATGTCTTGATTAAAAGACTTGGAATTGAGAGCCAGAGGACATGTTTCTATTAAAAAAGTGGATTTTACTCACTGCTGTTTAGTGGACTCACAAATCTAATTCTAGTCTTTGTAAAGCACAATCTGGTGCTTTTTTTTGAGATTTGAGAACATCACTACAGCTTGCTTTTGCCATTGTGTCATTTGTCCTTGTGCAGCACAGTAAAGCAAGGTGGTTGCAATCCTTCCAGCAACATCGGCAGTGTGCCAGGCTTCCACACAAGGTGAGTGAGTCCCCAGTAAAGGGCATCTCACTTTAGGATAGAGCAGGATTAAAAGCAGGAAATCCATTTTCTAAAAACCTGTCTCTCTGCTGCAAAGTGTCACGAGCCTCTACTGCTCTTTTGAAGCTCTGACCTCAATGGGAGTAAAACTGAACAGAGCCTGGACAAACACAGTGCTGTTTATTTACATGGTGTAATGTAAGTAAACAGCACAAAAGCAATTCCATGTTTTATCACAGCATGTCATAAGCCATTATCTCATGTTTTCTATGTCAGATAGTCTCAGCTGAAAAACCTGGTAACACAGTAGGCTGTTAATAGGATGTAGAAAGTGATTACGTCTTTTAGATTACTGCAATATGTGATTACTTTTAGGAGTTGGTAGAAAGAAACTCTATTAAATAATAATTATAGGACTGTATTCACTTTAAAGTTCTGTAATAGACCCAAACATCAGAGTTTTCATTAACTGCTCCCCACAGTTAATAAAGCCATTTTTCTTTGAAACTAGCAATTCTATCTGAAAGCTGTGGCATGGTATATAGACTACTCAGATTTAAATGATCACGTAAAATATTTGACTTGAAAACAGTAACGCACTCTTCTCTGAGAAGTTTTCTTTACATGGAAGTACATAGAATTTTAACTTTTTTACTCCCATAGAAATAGCAAAATTAACATCACTGCACTGAGGATTACACAAAAATGATGATGGAAATGGATGGATTTCATTACATCATTCATTTCCCAAACAAGAAATTATACAGGAAGATTCAATCCTTAAATATTGTCTTGTTGAAATAAACGTTTGCAGTATTGTCAGTTCCAATCACTACATTCAACTGACCTCCTCATTTCAATTACAAAATGTTTTTTACCTGGGTTAACTTTGCCCTTAAAAAAACAGAATTAATTTGCTGCATATGGAAATGAAGGATTAGTGGAATTGGTTGCAGTCAGGAACCCTAATACCATTTGCCTGCAGCTGTATCAGAGCATCTCAATTCTGATCTGTGCTTCCTCTGTTAGATGGTAAAATCAAATCTATTTTCAGTTTCATATGGTGACCACCTTTAAAGAGAAACTTGGCCTTAGGGCCTCAAGTAAAAACAATACATTTTTATTTACTTCTTTCTAAGAATACATTCATCAATTTTTCAAAAAATGTTACGAATTACTTCAAAGAGAATCAATACATCCCCTCCACTGCATCTTTTATGAATTGCTTATATAGGTACAAATGTCAAGCACTAAGCAACAGTATTACTTTGATCCTTCAAGAATAACAGAAATTTTGTTTGGGAACTCTGATGATAATTACACTCACTTCAGATGTTGATAGAGATATAAAGTATGCCACAACATAACACTTGAGAGAAAAAAGGTTTTACTGAAGTCATGTATCTGGATTATGTACTTGTGGCAAACCAGAACAAATCATTTGGATTCATTATTTAAACCAGTTCAACCCAGTTCCACTTTTCAGAAAACAGTCAAGTTTCCTTCAAACATTAAAGATTGCTAATTAAAACCAATTTCTTAGAAGCTGAAGCACTTTTTCTCTGTGCAGGAAAATAACAAACAATCATTGAGTGACAATATAATATTGATTGTCATTAAACAAATAGAACAAATACATATAATGGCTGAATCTTGTTCTGTATAACCTCCTCTGGCTTCCTCAGCCTCTGGCAAGTTTGGTTCACTGATGCTATTATGTTAGATGATCAAGTAAGTTTTGACATTCATCTATGCTTGGTTTTTTTTGCCTACAAATTTCTTACATCTTAACATCAATCTGAATGCAGGGCTGTACTGTATTTTATGAAGAGAAAATACACAAAGGGAGCAGAATCTCTATACTCTGAGATACATCCAATCTAGGCATCCTTCACAACAGAAGTCCACATTTGTATTTCCTGCAAAATGTTGTTGTGGCAGAGATTTTATTCCATTAGGAATCTAGTCCATATCTCTTGTCATCAATAATTTAAAAAACTAGCAAGTAGAGTAAGGTGAACAAATACAAGCAACCTAAAAATCTATCCTGCCTCAGTTAATTTTAGTTTAGCAAGTAACTTTTCTCTAAATCAAGGAGATGTGTTAATTACATTTGGTGAATATTTTTGTCAAATTTTTTACACTCTTCCTGGGAGATAAAATGGCAGTGGAATTTTCAGGTAGGATATTATTATGCAATTTAAAATATGTACTCAAGAAAATGAAAGTGAGTTAACAAGCATTAGATTATTCCTTGAATTTCAGCTGTATTTTTTCTGTCTTCCTCCCCTACGTCCCTGGAAAACAGACACTCTGTCAAAATGAATGAAAATGCTGTTGCATGACATTATGTTGGCCATTAGTTTTACTTTGTCATCTCTTTGAACTCTAGCATAGAGGGAATCTTCACACAAACCTCTGTTGTCTCTGAGTGTAAAATTTGGATTATGAATAATTTCAGGTGGTAAACTGAAGATAAATCTTGGTCCATTGGCCGAGTCATCCTTGTCATCAGCACTAATTGTAATAAATTGCTGTAAAAGAAAAATACTGTGTAAACAAACAGCTCCTTCTCTGGATATATCCCACATCAACAGAATTCTGGGAAATCTCTTGAATACAAAGAATTTTGAAACAGCATAAATCCCCCAAAAACCTCCACAAATGTGTGCAATTGTGAACACAGAGCAGACTCAAAACTAGAATAAGCTCTCTGTATTTGCTATTACATTTAACCAACACAGAACTATGGAAGTAAAAGCATATACCTATATATACATGCCTATGTAGAAATACGTGCTAATGATAACTTCACAGACTGAATAAAATTCTACAGAAAATTCAGCAGCTCAGAGGGAGTTAGCACAATGTCCTTTTCAAACTGCTACACTAACTGCAAAATTGCAGATAATGTGCAAAGCCCTCTTCCTGTATGATACTGACACCTCTTCCTCACAGACTGTTCAGGGATAAATCTGTAGGCTGAACTCTACCAGCATTGTACTGTGACTCTTCCCATAAGGCGCTGAATATTTCTGTACTATCCAAAACAAGCTCACAAGTGGGAAAGCTGCTTTCAACCAGCTTCATTGCCCATGTGATCGTGGATACTCAGTCAACACCAGCCATATTTAATGCACTGTATCTATAATTGTTGATAGCAGTTCAAGATAAAAACAGAGTGAAGTGTCTTTCTGGGTGATCTAGGCATTTTGCCCAACATTTCAAAATAAACATTTGTTTACTACACTCACTTGATCTGCCAATACAAAACTGGGTTAACACCCTGAAGAAAGAAATTGATGTGCAGGGAAGATGGTGGCACAGGCATACCTGATTGCTTCGAGCATTCTCACACACAAACGCTTCATAGGCTGCTGCAAATTTGGGAGCATTGTCATTGACATCAACGACCTTAATTGCAACTGGAACTTTGGCTTCCTGGTGTTGTTTGTCTATGACAGTAGACAAAACCAAAATGAAACAGAAGCAGAAAACACCTCAAAACAAACAAAATCACTGCTGTATCCAAGTAAAAATGAAATAGGCTATATTATTTCTATTGAGCTTTATTGCAGCTTATCAAACCAAGGCAATTAGAACAGTACAGAATTTATGCCATTGTTTATAAAATACCTCAGTGAAATACTTACGGACTTCAACTGCAAAGACAGAGATATTATGCCAAGCAATTTCTTCCCTATCCAAAGCTTTTATTGTTTTGATATTGCCATCTTCTGCATTAATAATGAAATATCTTTCAAGGTCAGTGTGACGATCAATTGAATATCTAAACAAGATTGAAAGTCAGTAATTAAGTAAAAGGACATAGTAGTTTCATGCATCCAAATTTGTTCTATGCCATGATTATTTTAAAATAATTGTAAATAGTACCCTTATTGTTACCCTTTATCACTATCAAGGAGAAGATGTGTTCTTTTAAAAGCAGATTCACATTTAAAGAAGTATGACATCCGAACATTTGTAGTAAGTGAAAATTATTGTTCTTTGAAGTTTCTATATTAAAGGAGCAAATATTCTTTATTTTCTGCTCTTATAAAACATGATAACAATATCTACTTAGATAGTTCTGGGGTTTTTTGTTACATATTAAGCATTAAGATCTTTTAAGTCTTCTGATATTTGGATTACACAGAATGTTAACTGGTCATACCCGATTATGAAATAGTTTCTGTTTTCTGCACATCTGTATAGCTTTATAAAGCTCTGGTTTTCATATCTCTACCTTGCAATTTAACTTGTTAGCTATAACCACAAAACAGAGTTTCATAGTTTATTTTACACTAAGAAAATGACAAATAAAAATAAATTAATAGAGGACTACCCAACATAACTGCAAAAAGTAGGTGTGTGTATGTGCTTGTCATTAGCAATTCATGCTTAACAATAACCCAACATAATCTCTAAACTATTGCATAGATTTCTATTTTTTGAGAAAAAACATGCTGTGACAACAGCATAGGGTATTTTATAGAAAATAGAATCTAGAATAGTCTAACAGAGATATCCTTAAGTATATTTTAGTTAGACAGTCCTCAAGTATATTTTAGTTAGATACAGCTATGCTATGCTTTCTTAGTGATACAGGCTTTGAGAAACTAGTAGCTTATGGAACAAGACAATAAAACAATATTCTGTGGTTAAGGTTATTAATATTCTGCATGAATTTAGAATGTTACTGTGCTTGCATAACAATTCTAAAAGCTAATGCTAAGAAAGAAACAGGCTGCTGTAATGAAGCATACCTTATAGCACTGTTTGCAGCATCAGGGTCTTTGGCATGTACTTTTCCAACCACAGTACCAGATGCTGCATTTTCTTGTACTTCAAAAATATAACTTGGCTTTAAAAATACAGGTGGCTCATCAGCATCTTCCACTGATATCTTCACTGTTACTGTGTCCTTGAATGGCCCATTGCTGATGAACTTAGGATCAATGTGTACATTGGCTGCCTCTACCTTCAGACTGTAGGACTTTTTGGTTTCAAAATCCAAAAGCTGTGAGAAACGAGAAGAAAATGCATTCCACAGTTAGGAAATTTACATTGTAGCAACAGCAAGCAGTCCCCTAGTATTGAATGACATAAAACAGACGTGAGCATCTGTTAACAAGCTTGGACTGAAATGTGTGTATTTAAAAACATGAAGACTCAAATGGAAGGAGCTACATTCTATGTGTGGAGCAGCATAGAAAGGAACTCAAACTATCACAACAGAGTCTTTGCCTTGCTCTTTGTTTACTGTATCACTCAGAAAATCATCTTTAGTGGGAAAACTAACCTTTTTCATGCAGTCTTTCAGGTACCATTAAAAAGTGATGAAAAGGAAAGGAGTTTCCACAACATGCCAGGCTTGGTCTATCCCAAGCTGGCAGACGTTCCTTTAGAGATATGGGTGTGGCTTGAATTGCTACTGGGTGCACCATGAGATAGGACACACAGAAGTTAAATTAAGTAGTAGGGGAAATATGAAGATGGTTTGCAGTGCTTTCATTTCTGCAGTTTTTTCCTTCCATAGTTCTCATAGCACTTTACAAAGGGTAGGTGAAATAATGTCCCATGGGGTAAGCCCTTTTGGGAGCCAGATCAAGGTCACAGCATATCTGCATTGTCACTGACATGAAACGGCTGCCGTGTCGTAGTATTGGTAGCCTCAAAATGATCATGCAGGTGCCAACCACAATTCATAAGGTATGCTAACATCATAGACTGAATGGTGTGAGAGCTTGCTCACATGTTAAAATACACAAAAAATACACTTCCCCCTTTAGAACAGATACAGTAACTGAACCACAGCCTAGTTTTGACCAGAGGAGACCTCTTGCCTGAGAGACTACCTCGATGGGCAGAGCAGGGCTAACTCACTTTGAAGTTGCCCAGGCCTTCTCCTTTTAGTTTTGATTATCTCCAAGAAAGATGAATAGCTATAAAGATATTAAGGGCAAAATACCAATGCTTAACAATAAGATTTATGATTAATAATTTGTAATTTAAAAATAATGTAATAACTATTTTAAAGATCACACTGATAGTTTGTATATGAAATCACCTCAGTATTTTTGCTGCTTTTTGCATAGCCTGTGACTCCTTCAGAACAATACTGTGGACAATGCACAGCTGAAGAATTCAAACTATAGGGCATGAGGCTATTCAGACCAAACATAAAGCAACAGTGAATGTCTGCTACTTATCAGCACTAGGCAAAACTTCATTAACAATGAAGCTGATGGCATTGTATTTTACCGTGACTTTTTATTATCAATTCATTTAGTTTGTGCAATTAGTCCACTGTACAGTATTTTTGTAACTCTTCTTGGTTTTTTTCTTCCATTCCAATTCAGCTAATGGGGAAACGGAATATTAAAAGTTAATCACAGCTTTAGAAACAAATTAAGTGAAATTGCATTTACTAATATTTTAGCTTATGTGGTAATCCATTAACACCAAATATGCAGTCAGCAACTAAATACTACACACTAGTAGGTATTACTCACCTTCTTAAGCTTTACAACACCTTCCTGAGTCTCATAATCTGTTGTAATTTCAAACATATCCATGCCATCTCCATCGATGATGCTGTAAGCTACTAAGCCATTTTCCCCAATGTCTGGATCTTTGGCCTTCACTCTTCCTACTTCCTCTCCTGGGACAGCTGCTTCTGACACTGACATCTGGTACACACCTGGGAGAAGAAAAAAGACATCAGCCTTAAGCATGCAGTCTGCTCTCCAGTTGTGTATTTACACATTTAACTTGTAAGTTCCAAATAAACACAGTAATTTTTTTACATTTTCAAATTTGCTGAGGGAACGTTATGTTATAAAAAGCTCCAAGCAGCAAGCCATCTGTGAAACCTTAAAAGACATTGCTACTAATCAATAGAACATCACCTCCTCGCTGAAGTTTTACACATTGTGTATCTATGTTCGGGGTGGGGTTAGAAAGACAATCAATCACTCAGAATGCAGACACTGTTGTGACATCAAGGTTACCACTCATATCAGAAATGTTCTCTTTCCTATGATTCATGGCATGACCTTCAACTATGTAGAGTCCAGAAGCATTTCTGCTCATTCATTCAGGATACACAAATTATATATAACAAATTGGATGAGACCTCTTTGTTGTGCTGGCTAAAGAATAAATCTGCTGCTTTCCATGGCTTTAATTTGGAGTGTGGATGTATATTAACAGTGATTAAAACTAATGTTTTAAGTTGGTGGTGAATCAGCTGGTGAATCAGTGCTATCAGGCATTTCTGATAATTTTAAATACTCTCCCAAAACACTCAGTAAAGTGGCTTGAATTTGTAGAGGAAAAGCTATCATTTGATGGAGTTACTCAACAAAAGACCATTTACTGGGGGCTCAGGTTATGATTTGGAGTGAAAAGGTGTGTTTGTGAGGTGTGTAAAACCTGACATTTTTAGGGTTTAATATCTTCCTATTAGAATGGTAAAAAAGACTGACATGTTACTTACTCTGTGGGAACTTTGGTGGGTTGTCATTGACATCAGTAAGTGTAATTGTCACTTTGGTTGTCCCTGAGAGGCCTCCCATGTGTCCTCCCATATCTTTTGCCTGTATTACAACGTGATACTCTTCCTTAGCTTCTCTGTCCATATTTGGAAGTGCAGTTCGGATAATTCCTATAAATACAAAGAAAATATGGCACACAGAAAATTTTACAGGTTTACATCACAAAAAAATGGGTCCTGCATTTTTAGCTTGCATCAAAATACAGCGATTTTTGCAGTGATGGTGCAGGTTCTATTTTCCCATCGCTGTGCTTCATGCTATGAAAGGGAAGTAGCTGGAGAATTACAGTTCAGCACAGAAACTGCCATTTCTATCATACCATATCATACTGCAAAAGAAATAGTATCATCTTTCTAGCATAGCATAGAAGCTCTAACAAATGCCAGGGGACCAACCCGCAACAGAGCTTAGCTAGAATCAAGAGGGAACGAAGGAAGCTTTCTCAAACACTTCAGTAGATAACTGTCTCGGTCAATATATTTAGTTCTTCATTTTAATGTATTCCAGTTATGAGTTCCCACACAAATAAACTGCTCAATAATACCTGTTTGAGCTTCCACTGAGAAGTACGGCTGACCTTCAAGAATACTGTAAACCAATTTGGCACTATTCCCATAGGTAGGATCATCAGCATCTGAAGCTGTTACCTGAATAACTGATGTACCTAAAAATGGGGAAGCAAACACAGAGGGGATACAGCCAGAAGTAAATATGTCTGTAAAAACCATGCAGAGATGCTTTCAGCCATATGGCATAACTATTTCTTAACTTTTTTATTTCCAGGTTTAGTAAATGAAAAAAAAAAATACTTGGCAATTTGTATACGACAAAATAGACTCATACAAAACGATTTGTCACCAGCTGTGATGTGGATTAATGTTCTAAATAGTGAAGATATAAAAGTCAGTAGTCATTCTGTACCCTTATGTTTTTTCCTCAGTAGTTGAAGCATTATATTGCTTTTGTCGTTAGACAGCCAAACAATAGCTTTCTTTTTACATTTTCCTCAGTAAGTTTCAGAGAAATAGTTCCTGCAGAAATGTCTGAGATAGACACAAGCTGAAACAGGAGATGAAAATGAAGTAGATAGTGTGGCAGTAACTTCTTAGCTTTATTACACAGCTCTGCCAAAGGAATGATCTTGATGTTTACCCTAGAGGATTCACACTCCATAAATTCCAGGAGACCTTCATGTTCCTTCCTAGGAGGAAATAGACCTGTACTAGGAACCATATAGACACAGTTCAACCACGACTGTTAGTAGCTGTACAGAGTTTGATTTGGTCAGCAAATTAGATAAATTGACAGAGTTACTGGCTGAACATGAAGTAAATTTTACTTCCTGAACCTCTAGATGATAAGAATTAAATAAAGCCAAGACCTACTGGCAATGCAACATCTTTATAAGGCCAGGAACTGCAGTGCATTTATGAGTACTTACCTACATTTGATCTCTCTGGCACATTAGCATGGTAGTTTTCATGAAGAAACTCAGGCGGGTTGTCATTTATATCTTGAACTTTAACAATAAATTCAGAAGGTGGTTCCAAAGGTCTGTTAGTGTTCCTGTCTACAGCTTGTGCCGTGAGAGTGTACTGAGCTCTCTCCTCCCGGTCCAGTGTCTTTGTTGCATGGATGTTCCCTGATTTGTCATCAATAACAAAAATTATTCCTGCTCCTTCACCTGAGAGAATGTATTTAATGTTTCCATCTCCAGAATCAATATCTGAATGAAGCTACAAATGAAAAAAGAAACACACATACCTTAACAAGACAGTACACATTTCACGTATGTGCTTATGAAAAAAAAAAAGCTCATGAAATTACTGTCATTTCATAGTTTTCAAAAATCTTGTCTTATATCAGGCAATAACCCATACTCAGGCACATGCTGTGAACATGTATGCTCTGCATTCAGAGAAGCTGCCTGCACAGACTTGCATGGCACCACATGTAGTATGCTACTGAGACTCAAGTTTTAAGACTTTAGGAAGAGAAAACATGAGAAGATAGTTATAACAGGTTCTTTATTCAAATGAAATTTGAGGGAAGGGTCATTTTTCCAAAGACTTTGTATGCTTCATACTAATAATTTTCTATGTAAAAAGTTAAGTGACAAATGGGATGCAACAAATAAGCCAATCAGTGATTGCCCACAAGTTTTTAATTATAACCTCTTTTATATTAAAGAAGTAATAAATGCTACTAAACTTTCTTACTTTCACCACCAATGCACACTTCAGTTTGATGAGTGAAGGAAATAATGAGTCAAATAACAGATCTATTGATTTTATATTGACATCTACAAATTGCACAATACCAACCATCTTTGGAACCAGAATACTCAGAATGGTACTTGCTGTCACTGGTCCTGTTCTCCACTGGTTTTCTGCTGGGGTTACATCAACACACTTCTACTAACCATTTATAAACTGGCAAATATACTGTTCTATTTATGCATTTATATTCTGCTAGTAGTAGACAGTAATAAGATAAAAAATTAGTCCAGGATGTGTGTACATACATATGTGCACAAAGAACTATACCTCCCTCTATACGTATCCCTCATATATTTAATATTACTGATAACTTGAAAATGAATGGATTAAGAGATCCCTACAGAGCAGTACACTTGTAGTGAGCTGCTGGGTTAGACATTACATTTTTAATGACTATTTTTAAAGACCCAAGAATGGTACCAGATATTCCTCAGACATATTGTTGCTCAGGGGGTTGCTGTAGTTCTTGTGGTTGTATTAAATAACAGCTTGTACATCTTAATTCAAAGACTGCTGAGGTTAAAGGAAAAACTTGTATTCATGTAATATTTTGCTTAGCACCCTAACTGAGCTACAATAAAATGATTAATTCTAGGTGAATAAGTAGCTGTTGAAGAAGCAGCTCACAAAATAATAATATAAATTAATAACATTAATCAGTGAATGAAAAAAGAAATTCTTTCTTACCCTTCCTACTAGTACAGGATCTGGTCCTGTATACTCTTCTATAACAAAGAACTGATTCCACACCCAGCCTCTTTTTGAACGATGAAGGACTTGTCCTTCTTTTCCTTTTTCATGGTGCCCATGAAGTGATGGCCTTGTATGGTTCAGTTTTCCTGTAGGTATGGCATGGCTGTAACACAGCACGCCCAGGCAGATTAGAGCAGCATGTAAACAACTGTTCTTCATTTTTGGTTATTTTGTAGGCACAGGAGTATCCAGGAATCTACCCCTTCCACCTTGGAAGTCGAGAAGTTTGGGGCTACTCAAAAGTTTTCTATAAAATGTTTGGCACATAGGATGCCACCACACATCAAACTCATCACTTTAGTGCTCTGCAGCTTCCCACCTTCATTCCTGAAAGAAAGTAAAATGGAGAAGGTTGTCAGTTCTTTATGTTTTTCAGGTGCAATAACTTTTTTTAATAAGCAAAATAAAACTAGGACTACCTTGGGAAATTTCAAGAAAACAAGAAGATTAAAATACGTTCATAATTATGAAATAATGAGTAATAAGCATATTTGGGGTTTTGTTACATGCAACTGTCACCTTGTAAAATCTCCTGGCTTGCTGCTTAGGGTACTTATTTGGAAGCTGAAAGACAGAGAATCATATTCTCATGATCCTTTCAAATGGATTTAGTCCAAGATGAAAGGCAACTGTAGAAATACCTAATTTATACCTAAGCCCTCTCAGGAGATCAGATATAAGCCTTAGATAAGCTGTTAAGCCATAGGTTTAGATATAAGATAGATACCAAGATATTTGCTTATGAAGAATGGACTATTTCTACATATGCCTGGAAAAGGCCTTTTCATGACCAACAGATTTCCATGCTAAAAATAACTACCTTTATTTTTTCTAGGCAGAAGCAGTGGCTGACACAACTCTGAGGACCTACATTTTGGATTTACACCCTTGAAGTAGCCCTTCTACCTCCCTCTGAGGATCAAGTCATCAAAGCAGAGAAGGAGCACTGTTTGCCAATTCTACTGCCTTTGGGCTGGTGAAAATAAATGCCACAAACCAGTAAAAACATATTCAAATGCTTTTGATAACATAGCAATTGATTTGGCTATTTGTTCCCACTTTGCCCATGATTTAACTTACCAGAATTATATTGATTTTTTACTTTCTAGTAATTCTTAAAACATTAGGTCAGAATTAATATTTGAAACAGAAATTTCATAATACAAAGAAACCTGAACTAAGGTCTGTACTTCCAGCTAACAGTCCATAATAAGGGCCACTTTGACTTATCCCTGGGGTTTCCAATATAGTCTCCTTCAATCTTTACAGAACAGCCAGATTTTACAAGGTCCCTACAATATTTGTTTAAGCTTTCAGTGTAATTCACTTTAGTCTTCTGCAAGATACGAATAAAATAATGTTATATTCATATATATGAATATGTTATAATCATATAGGCATATGTATAAATATATGCTATCATCTTTAAAATAGAATTTTTTTTATGAGAAATAAGGAGATCTTACACATAGTGTTTGTAGCAGAGAAATGTGAATATAGGCAAAAGCTTGAACCTGCATCACATTCTGTAACTCCAGCAACAGATAAACATCTCACTAGCACTAAACCCACTCATCTTGGATTGTCTTTCTCCAATTCTGAGCAGTCATGTCCTCCCATACACATCCCTTTGCATAGTTACATAAAAGTACACACCCAACATTGACAGAGAGCTTTTTACAAAAAAAAGAAATAATTTTTTTTATTTCCTAAAAAAAAAAAGTATGTTTTTATTATATTTAAAACTGAAATCACCTCAATTACAACACCACAATGGCTCCAGCATCATTAATTAAATGTAAGTCACACATATAGATGCAAACATAATCTGGCTTTCCTAAGCATATTTATTAAGTACAAGATTTGGTTTATTCATTTAATTTTTTACTATTGTCATATGATGTTACATTACAGATGACTCATACCAGCATAGAAGACCTGAAAAAGAAAACAATCTCTATTATTTTGGTCAGAAAAATGCTTTTATTCTGACACAATATGTGTGTTCGAAATGTGGAGCATTAGGTCTCTGGTTTTGCAGCTTATTGCATATCTCCATTTTGTTGAGGCATAAAAATAAGGCAGATCTGAAAACTGAGATTTAACCTATTTTGGAAGTGGCTTAAATAGGAAAAGCTTATCAGTGCTAGTTATTTATAGTGGCTTTCTATACTAATAGTTAATTTAAAAGGACAGGACACTACCACCCCACCCCCCCAGTTTTGCATAGAAAGAATAAAATTGAAGCCCCTAGTATGCAGTGTTTACTTACCAAGCTACCTTATCATTTAACTTTATTCAACCACAGTAAGTCTTTTTAAATACAAGCCATCAAATTCTCTGCTCATCCCAATGAGATCTAAAATGAGTTATTCTGTCCTGTTTAGTAAACACCTCCAGATTTAAATCCTCATGGCAGGTGTAAATTTAACCCCACAGCAAGCAGGCTCTGAGGTTACCTCTTTTGGCTGCTTTGTCTACAGAAATTTATTGGCATTAGCAAATTCTACATCGTAAGGCAGGGTTCAGTCTGCTTCATAACTGCACTCAGTTAATCAATGATATTACTGCTACAAATGTAGTTTGTTATGGAGTGTCCTCTGAGTCAAACAGTCTTCAGTGCCATGCCCAGTAGAGCTAATTACACTGGACACATACACTTGCTACAGGGATCTATAGCACAGGTGCTTGGGCTCTTGGATGGTTTTGTGACACTGCCTACACACTCCAAACAGAAAGGAAACAGGAAGGTATGTCTAGGCAGCTGTGCATTTTTAAACTTGCTGTGAAAAAAAGAAATGTAAACAAACTGGTTAGAGTAATAGATTTTGGACACAACTGAAAACTAAATTAACTGCTAATTATTTTTCTTCAATGCCACATAATGATCTCAATAATGAAAATAAGTAAACAAATATGACCATTATTCTCAAACTTCTCTATACTGTTATGCAAATCAGCAAACACTACAATGATGCTTAACAATAATGAAAGAGCCAAGCTGATACATATGCTGCTTATTATCAGCTACTCAAGTGTGAAGTGCTGGAGACAAAATATGAATCCATGTTTAAATTACTAATAGGGATTTAAAGCAAAAATTGTTTGCTACCCTTTGTTTTATCCATTGCTTATATATGGATAGAGAGGAAGCAACAAGGCTACATGCCTTCAAGAGAAAGAAAACTATTATCTCTCATCCACCACTTGGGCTACAAAAGAAAAAAAAAATGAAAACCACTAAGGCTGTTTATGAAAATTTTTTCTGGTTTGAGTTCTAATGTGAAAGGACTGCATGCTAGTAATACTAAACTGGCTCTTTGGTAATTGATGTACTGTTAGATAGGCTGCAAATAAAGGTAGTGCTGCAGTATCAGATGTCCCTGGCCTCCTTGTGCCCTTCTCACCTTCTTCCTCCCTGAGGTTCACACTCTGTGTTCAGTTACACAGTGACTTCCACAGCTGTAAACCCTCTGACTCCTATCAGCATAAGAAAAGCTACTAGAATAAATCAACACTGTTCCACTGAAGTCTATGAAATTACTTTAATTCAAAACAGCTACAGTTTGGCTTTTTATATCCTACTTACTTCCTAAAAGGCATGGTGCACAAGCTACTCTTAATTTAAAGCTAAAATAAACGTCATTAAAAAACAAAGCAGTATTATTAATAAGAAAGAAGACTTTTTTTCAAAACAATCTACTAAAATCTTTCAGATATTTTAATGTTAACTCAGCTGCTGAAAGCCTGCAGTTTCCTACTTCTTCAAGCAGAAAATATGGAAGAACAGCTAAACAATTTAGAAAGCAATTCCCTTTCTCCTGTAGAAAAATGCCTCGTACTCCTGTAAGCACAGAATACAGATGTGAGGATGGCCAATTGCCACAGCTGACTTACTGACTATGGACCTGCTCCAGTGGGTCCAAAGGAGGGCTACAAAAATGATCAGGGGGATGGCTGGAGCACCTCCCCTATGAGGACAGGCTGAAACAGTTGGGATTGTTCATCCTGGTGAAGAGAAGGCTCTGGGGGTACTTTATATTTAAAGGGAGCCTACAGGAGATAAACTCTTTATCAGGGAGTGTAGTGATAGGACAAGGGGTAATGGCTTTAGACTCAAAGAGGTTAGGTTTAGATTATATAGTAGGAAGAAATAATTTATGGTGAAGATGGTAAGACACTGGAAGAGGCTGCCCAGAGAAACTGTGAATGCTCCATCCCTGAGAATGTTCAAGTCCAGGTTGGATGAGGCCTTAAGCAACCTGGTCTAGTGGAAGGTATTCCTGCTCATGGCAGGGGCACTGGAACTAGATGATCTTTAAGGTTCCTTGCAAGCCAAACCATTCTATGATTCTCTGCTGCTTTGGTGAGGGTCCACAAATACTCTATGTGCAGCACTTTTACTCAGGCACTGCACAACTCTACACAAACAGTGAAATACCAGAATCATTTGCTGTGAATATTTCCAGTCTTTTAAAAATCCCACAGTCTTAGAGACAGTCCCAACACTATTGTTATTTCTGCACATAGATTATAGTCCTCGATTACAGCAAAGAAAATCTCAGTGGGCAGTTGACCAAACTGTTACATTCTGCTTTTTTTCCATTGTTCAGAATTGCACAACAGACAATTTTGAAATCCTAACTTTTACTAAGAACTCTGTAAAAAAAATGTCTCTTCCTTAAATGTAGTGGATGGACTTTTTCTCAAAAGGAAGAATTCTATTAACATATTTTAACTGCATGCAAACAAGTGTTGGCAATTTTGGTACTGAATAGTAGTACCAAAATAATAGTACTGAATAATACTTAGTATTATTGAATAACAGTACCAAATAACAATAGTATCTATCAGAGATAAAGGGAAAAGAAGACTTAACCAGTGACCACACAAGATCAAATCACATCTAAGAGGCATGTGAATTCAATGAGATTCCCAAATGCTGCCCATGTAAGTAGATCAGTCAAGGTATGCAGGACGAAGAAATCTTAAGAAAATATCTAGTCCACACTCTAAGAAACAACATACACAGTGAGGTGTACACACAAAATATTTGCATGAAAATAGAAGATCTCCCAAAAAACTATGAGAATACGCCTTTAGGGCACTTCTAGCTACGCAGGTAATGTTTTGTACTTGTAGTGGCTACTTAGTTCTGGAACTGCAAAGCTACTAAGTTTCAATTTTAACATAAGAATACCTGTTCTTCTACTGTTGGAAAATAAAATCCATCAATATTCCTAATGGAAATATGCCATTTAACTATTTAAGAACACATCTACCCTAAGCCTGAAAAATGATATACCCATGTCCAGAGACTATGGCATGGAGTAGAACCAGGGTCATGGCAGCTCCACAACACCTCAGCTCCACTCTCCTTGTGTGTGTGTCCTCGCTGAGACTCTCACCACGCAGCACAGCAGAGGGATGATCTTATTACTCTAACAGGCTACTCTAAAAAGTCAGTCTGCCCTACCAAACTTCACACACAAGTCTGAAGGACTATTCACAGATGACTAATAGACAAAAACAAAGAGCCAGCAAAGATTATTTTAATGACAAGAGCAGTCGCGGAAGTGAAGTCTAGCCAATTTTAAATTTCCTTCATTATATTTATAGCAAAAATAATCCCAAACATTCGTGCTGACTTCCTGTGTGCTGTTAAATGACCATGTGCCAAATTACAATAGACTAAACAATTTTTCTGCTTTGTCTGGGCCATAACTTCTGGATGATACATTAAAATAACAATTGTTCTCAGGAATATTCTTGGCAGAACACAGTCAAAAGCACAGTGTAGTAATATAATAATGGATGATTGTGTTCTGAAATGTGTTGCAAAAGTATCAAGTAAATATAGCCAACTCCTAGTCCAAATGAAATTTCAGCTGTAATTAGAATTAGCTGAAAAGACGAATGAATTATTTTACAATAATTTTATCATCAGACAAGGAAATGAATAGTTTTTTAATGACAGAATAAATATTGGATCATATTAGTTCTGGAGTTAAGAGTGCCTGAGTTTTGGGCGTAAGGATGGGGAGGCAGGCACAGCTGGCTGAGCCCCTACCACCCATGGAGGCAGGGAGGGACCTGCTGTGGCCAGGCAATGCACCCAGCTTTGCAGTAGGCTCTCCTCTGTGTAACCAGGCATAGGAAACCTAACAAGAATCTGGGCATTTTCTGCTTTTGGGACAGGACTGTTGTGACCAGCATTGGGGCTCATACTCCATGGTTTAACTTAAATAGTTAGCTAAGTTTTACTTTCTTCCTTTAATACCGCACAATCAGGGTCACGAAAAAGGAGCAGTTCACATGGAAATAAGGTAGGAGAAAGATTTCCAGAACAAATAATCAGCTGAGCCCCACTGAGCCCAAACTGGTTAATCTTTAGAGCATATCATGAATTTAACTCCTTTGGGAGTTTCTAACAAAATACAGGAATTGAGGGATGTGGAATAGGTCTTTGCATCACTGTTTCACTACTCATGTGCATTGGTAGATGTATGCATAGCAGTGTGAATGGAGTTCAGTCTGACATGTACATTTATTCTTTTGTAGATTGCTGTATTCAAACACTTGATGCCTAAGTATTTTCAAGTAATGTATATAAATTAATATGAAAATACTTTTGAAGAATACTAGTTCTTGCTGCAGAAAGCTGTTCAGCCCTAACCAGCAAGTTTCACGTCTTGATAACCTAACATTTGGGTTTAATTTAATTTTTTCCTGTTTAACAAAACTTTGTTCTCTTCCTTGACTCATTTCAAGAAAATCATACATAAAGGAGATGGATTTTTGCTTCCTAAAATGAAACCTGTCTCCCAGGGCATCACTGGGACACAAAGATAGACATTCATACACCAGCAGAGTTCCCTCTTTAAGTGCCAGGACCACAGCCCTTACTCAATAGATACAAAACTGGAAAACTGAAAACTAAAAGCATCTAAGCCCATCAAACTGACTATATGAGTATGACTAACCCCATGAGATTAACCATGTACATATGTGTCTACTGGGAATCAAGCATTAAAAGGCAATATGCAGTAATCTAATATAAAACATTTTGTTTAAATGACAAGAACTCTGATCTCTGATAGAGGAAAAGATTTTCGTGCTGTATATGTAACTGGTAAATCTCATTTTTCCCAATGTGTAATTCTAAAATAAACTGCCAGTAACTAACTCCCTGTGTGCCCTTCTGAATCATTGAATCTCTCCTCTTGTTAAAGCATATTTCAGGTCTCACTAGAGCAAACAGAAAATAACTCTCATCTGAATGCAAATTGATATAAAGTCTTTTGTGTCATTCACAAAATATAATTAGTCTCATGAAACAAAAGTATTCAGCCTAGAAAAGGACATTTTTTCAGAACAAAATTTCTTAGTTGTTCCGCTGAATAATGAGAACCTCATACTCCCTCAATTCATATTCTGCTGCTCTGCATGGGAGCATGATGCAATTGTAAAGGATTATAATCTGAGATTGCAGTTCTGCAGAGCTAAGTATATAACACTATACATGATGTGCAAACAGCCAAAATTCTAGGGGTATCATACTGCAGAGGGATTCTAGGTCATGGCAAGATTTGTATGCACTAAATACATAAATAAAATCTTTACAGAACTAGTGTTTTTCATCTTTAGCATTTTAGTCACCTTAAAAATGCTAAGTAAGTTTTGTAGAATCCTATTCTGAGTTCTCTAGAATCCTATGAAAAGAAATCTTAATCCTTTGCTTTTTAAATTATGTTTTATAGCAGTGTATTGGATTACTGTGATGTTTAAAGCCAATGATCCCCAGCTGCTCCAAAGAATAGTTTTTGAAATGTAGCCATATTTTCCTGTAGCAGCTTTGAGACTCAGTATTAGGAAACTACAGACAAAACCACAAAATGATGGCTCTTTGAAAACAGAAGTAATTTCACAGGAAAGAGGAAGAAAAATAACCTCCTGACTAATATGATGTGATATATCCTTCAGTATCCACATCTGAAATTATCATGGAAAGAAAGTATTTTCACCAGGCTTTGATTTAATTTGTACTCATTCAAGAAGAGTGAAATTGCTATTTAGTGTACCTCATACAAAGCAGTCGAAAGTAGGAAGACAACTTAGTACATTATGAAGTGAATGACACAGAAATAAGCCTGAGAGAACGATAGTAAAAGGCTTGGGAAATGAAAAATGGCTGTAAACAGAGTTTTACATTTACTTGCTGCCCTGGGGAGATCCACTTAAGATAAATGTGACAGAGGCTGTCTGTTTTTAAGCATAAACTCTATAGGAAAACAACTAGCATAAGAAAGGTAGTCTTATTAAAGAACATGGTGATTGATAGAGTCATTTGAAGTAATGACTAAGCTCCTGGTAGAGTTTATTTTAAATAGTAATTGTGTTCTTGTGCATCTCAGACAAACTGGTATTCTTATAATTTCCTGTATACTTAAGGGCCAATATAGCTGCAGCCCGTGTCCACGCTCGCTTCACTATGCTTTGCTATTATGTAAGTGGCTACAAGTGACACTCTGAGCAGGAAATAAATGACAGTCAACTTGCTTCCAGCTACTAATGCTGTACTTACATGGTAAGTCAACCCTGAATATTTTTTTTTCCTCTAAGAATTTATATTGGTTTATTCCAAAAATGAGACAGGAAGTCAAGATTAAAAACTGATAACTGAAACCCTACCAAAGCCTAACAGCTACAAGACAGCCCTATTCAGCTACCAAACCCAACCAGAAAGAACTCCAACATGCAATCCATTTCTGTTCTGATCTATAACCTCTGGCTGAAGGGCTGACAGCCTCCATGCAATCAGAAATCTAAACTCAGTCTGTGGTAGTGTACTTACAGCTTCATTTCTAGAGGCAGCTTCAGCAGCACTGCTGAAATGCCAAACCCATTACAGCTTCTTGGGTGGTCTTTATATGACAAATGTGTTCCTCTACAAAATGTTTTCACACTTTGAATACAATTCTTCTAGACTATTAGATCCCCTGCTCCCCTTCAATTTGGTCTCTCTCAAGTAGGAAAGTTTCTGTTAGAAGATTGCCACTTTGGAAGCCCATGCAAACCAGCCCTGAGAGCAGTTTAAGTGTAGCAACCATTGTGGCTCTCATTTAGAAAGGTTCATACAATTATGTTCTCTGTAACACTTATCTTTATAAAACTTGACAAGTTAGTGGATTGCTAAGAGTCTCTTTTTCAAATACATTTGCTAGAGAGAGAAAGGTGAGAGCTAAATTTCTCATCAAAGAGCCTTCTCCTTTACTCAGCTTTCTTGGAGCTGTACAAGGAAGATAGTTCTGCCACGTACATGTAGTAATGTTCTCTTTGATACTTTGCTTAACTGTTCCAGTTCAGTGCAAATTTCTTCAATAAAGAGCATAAAAGTCACTTTAAGATTTTTTGAATGAAAAACTGAATCAATAATTAATTTTGCCATTGGTACAGATTTTCTGTGAAAAGACCTATTTTGGCTCGATAGCACGAGATAATAACATCAGAATATTCAAACACATTCCTAATACAGCATCAATAGCCCTAACAAAAGAGACCATCACTGTTTAACTACTAATGGGAGGCTACAGCTGAAAGGACCAAAACTGCAAATTGAAATTAGTGTTTACAATCCATTTAATCACAAGATTATAATTCAAACAATAATTGCATAAGTATCTTCTGCAATGTCTTGTTGTAAGTAGTCAGCATAGAGTATTTCCTTTTCACATAAAAAACAAACACAAAGAGAACACCATCTTCATTAGATACAACCTTTCCTTTGGCTTCCTGTGCTGCCTGACCTGCTCTGAGCACAAATCAGAGGGACTCTGAAGTTTCAGTACGCCAAAACTATACAGAGTAAGACACAATTCCCAATATTATGATACAAAACCAAAAACACAACAAGAGGTGCTAAGGTGATGCAATTGGATACTAAGCATATAAATAGCACAGAAAAGAGAGGCTTGTTAACTTGCAATTAAAATTTGTTTTTCAAAAAAGGGCAAATGCTTCAGTAGTTTTTTCATGAACATAAATCATTTTGAGTTAAACCTGTTCATTACATATTTCTAATTAATCACATGAAACAGTAATAAATCCCAGAGATTACAGATTGGCACTATTTCTGACCTATAATTACACATGATTGTAACAAAACAATTTCTATTCTTCTGACAGAAACCATCAACAACAATAGTTTTAAGGCACTGCCTTGCTACAGTTGAATGACATTTGGTGCCATGTTGTCATGGAGAAAAGGCAAAATTTAAATACCTTGAACCTATAGCTGTTCTTGCATAAAAGCCCTAGGCTCAGAAACTGGTGTTCCACAGAAAGCTAGTAATGGGAAATTGGTGACAATGGGCATTTGTTTAATTAGAGTAGCATTACTCATAGCTGTACCTATAAATCAGCTATAATTAGATACATTCTGGAAGTGCATTAGATATTTTGGAGATAAAACCACTCCACTGTTTGCCACCATTTCTTTGATGTCAAGGGCAAGTCTTGACCTTAAGAGTGTAATAATCACAGCTTGTGCTATATACCTGCATCTTAGCTCAGCAATCGTACACGTCTGCATCTTATATCACAAATGTCTTTTTTAACCAACAGGACAGTATAGAAGTACTTGAGCGTGAATGAACATGTCCAGTCAGGTAAAGCTTTAGCTTCCAAATCAATAACAGGCAGTTTTCTCCCTAATGAAGACCAGTGAAGTGTTACTTAAAAATGAGTAACCATTCCCCTTTGTGAAAGTGGAAAACAGCCTGACACTTGGTAGAACTGCTAGCTTGAGGACATAATTTCTGGATGGAATGACCTTAACATGAGGAAAGTACAGGGGAAAGAATTTATATTCATAGAAGGAACACAAAGGCCAACTAAAATAACAAAAATAATTAACATACATGTGTATGTATATACATACATATATTAAAAAGACTGAAACATTCATTCAAAAGAATAGGATTAGGCATTTTTTTCATATTAAACATATGATTATGCTCAGCACATTTTCTACCAAAATGTTCTTTCCAAAAAGTTGTCAGGGTGATATCACTATTCCAATTCAACCAATTTCCTTTGAAGTTTCTCATAGTGGTAATTAAATAAATAGCTCTTGGAGTAATTATAGTTTTTTCTGGAAAATGAACTATTAGGGTAAAGAGAGATAAGAGAGCCTGTCACCAAATATAATCTTTCTAAATACACTGGTACTTGCTACAGTTACTGGAAGAAGGAAGGAATACCTTGGATCTTTTTAGATTTTTTTAAAGGAAATGTTGACTTGACAGCCCTGGGAGTGCAAGGAGAAAGAAAATTCAAGTTGCATCAATAGAAAGCTTTTAAAGACCATATGCATTAAGTTCAAGAGAGCTAGTGTGAACTAGAAACCCAAACTACCATGTCAGAAAGAAGTAGCTGGTGGACAAGATGAAGGTGACTGAAAGTCTAAGTAATAAGCAAGTGTATTGTATCAAACAGCACTCTCCATGTGAGCACAAATATACCATGTTTGCAAGAGCACACAGCTTTGGACATGGGGTTACTATGGTTCTATTAAGAAGGTTCTGTGTATGGCAATTCATCAGATCAAATACCTCATCTCTGTGAATTTTATCACCTTTGACAGCAAGAAACAAGGCTTTCACAGTTCCAAGTAACTTCCAAATACATAACTTCATGTTTCATCTGTACCTCCCCTCTTGCTTACAAATCAGGCTAAAATCATTGCAGTGTGTTGAGCATACATTGAGTTTTGTTCATCTTTTCTCAGACTAATTTTTTGTAACTTCGCTAAAGATTCCTCTATTATTTGTTGAAATTTGCCTTATACATGCTAAGCAACCTGTTGAATCCACTGATTTAACCATCAGAACAGGCTGATACAACCCTCTACATCCTGTTCTCTGGTCTACTCTGGTATCTTAAGACTTCATAGAACTTAAATGCAATCTGATGCTTGCTCATTTTGTTCACATTACAAGAAATCTGGAAATTTTCATTTAAAACCCTATGCAGAATGTCAGTGGGTGTGTTTTTCTTTGTGTAATAATGCTGAACATTTCCATTGGCCTTTTTTTCCTTTAAATCTCTTTGGTAAATAATATATGATTGCACAAGTACTAACCCATATGGATATTATTTGTATTTATTTATAGTATCTTTATAATATCACTTGCAAGGATAGTAATATAGTGTTCTTCTTCAATGCTAACCCTGTATTTTCTTGCCACTTTGAAGACCAAAAGACAGTGTTTTCAACTCAAAAACTCACAAGAGTAAGTAAAAGGAATGATTTGGTAACATTCGTATTTCACCTACAATCAAAAATAGCTTCCTGGAAATCCAGTGGTCAGAGAGAATAAAGCACCAGACAGGCACCAGCTGGAGAAACTGGATCTGGGGATTCATCCAAGAACTAGGAACATCTTTCTGAACAGACAGACATATTTCTTGTCAAATGTAATGGCTGTCAGGGTAAACATTGCCCGAAAAAACATAATGTGAATTTTTAAATAAATCTTTGTGCAAATTTTATGGACCCCTTCTTGGCTTAAGCTTTAGTAAGTGAGCTTAAAATCAGATCCAAAGAATGATAAACATATAAGCAGGAAGAGCTCAATATGAAGGCCATATACAGGCACTTACATTATGCTAGAATATTTGTAGACATGGCTGTAACTAAAATCAACTACAATACATGACAAGAATGATTATGTAAGAAGATTGCTAATGCAAATGTTTACTAAAGATCTATTTAATAATAAGGTTTATTGAAATAATATAAAAAATAATTTTCCACAGGTAGCACGAACTTGTTAAAATTGTTAAGCTTTGTAAGGCAGTAAAATGGTGTGACCATTGCTTTCAACATGCCAAAGGCTGTGTGTGAAGCTGGTGGCACATGCCTCAGCACACATTAGCACTTGTTAGGCTTCATCAGGACTTGTTTTGGCCTGTGCAGGACTTGGTTTTGGTTAACTTATTTGGCTGTAACAGGCTATTGAAGGACCAGGTGACTATTGCCTAAGTTTGTTTTGGCTTTCTGCTTAGCTTTGGATGGCTGTGTATCATCATAAAGTTGTTTTATGTATATATTTGCAATGAGTAGATAACAGTAACAATTTGCTATTCTGAAAAAATGGACTATTTATGACCCCTGAATAAAATGCAGCATAGGGATAGGCATGGGATGGTATGAGGAGATTTGAAAGTCCAGGTACAAGACAAGAAGTGAAAGCCCCAGGGCTGTAAACTGCTCACCAGGGGCCAGCTACTGGCCCTTGAATGAATATAACTGTTGAAGCAGCACAAAACCAGTTTCAGAGACAACACAGAGAACAAAGGACAATACTCAACATAAGTAAAACCCTTTGTAACATGGAACTACAGATCAGTGAAGAAAGTGTGAGGTATAGAGATGAGGAGCATGTTAGCAAACATAAAAATGACCCCAGGTGGATTCCAGAGTGCAGAGAAAGATAGAACCATCATTGTATTGCTCTGGAATGCAAGGGCCAACCATCTCCATCCCTGCCTGAAGACATCTGCCTGACAGGCAGCTGACGGCCAGTGTGACACCACAGAAAGAGCAGACACTAGAAAGCTTGTGTGCATCACTTTTAACTGTACCTAACAGTGCATTCTTGGCTTTACATATAAGTTTTGTTCCTTTGGCTTGAATGAACTGCACAAGCTATAGCAGAATAAACTGATGGAGACTTCAAGTAACCTAGTCTGAAAGCTGGATGCAACACACTGGTAACCACTCACAGCTNGTTCCAGCCCCCTGATCATTTTTGTGGCCCATGTGAGCTCATGTTAAAAGAACCAGAATCTGTGCTGAAAGGAGGCAAGAGCATATGGGGAGCAGAAGTAACTTGGATAATGACTGGGCCAACAGAGCACCAGCCTCTGCTTAGGAGAGTTGGTTTTGACAGTTATTAAAAAAAAGCATTGCCATTCTATTCTTTGCTGTGAAGTTTTCCCACTTAAACATTTAATTGGTCTTTATCTTTGTTAAATGAAAGATCTTTGTAAGCAAATCAAATCATGACAGATCTACAAAGAGAAAAAAGGTCATCCCATTTGATGTGAGGTTTCTTGAATACACAAGTATGGTATTATTCTGTTTATCCTGCAAGCAGTAAAGTAGCAGTAACCACTGGGTCACTAGCTTTACTGTGAAACAGCACAACAAAGTCTTTGTTGAGCCTTGCTTGGAGTGAGTCATTGTGAATCACTGAAAGACTGTACCCTGTGATGGGACAGTTCTCTCCTGTGTCTTATACAGGCCAGAGAGAGAGAGAGAAAACAGAAGTGGTGTCTTTGGACATGTAAACAGAAGAACACAGCAGTGAAGTTTGCAATTAGTACCCAATCTTGAAACGAATTGCTCAATAGTGAGTGTTAAATGTGCTAAACACATACTCATAAAAATGAAATATTCTTCTCTCCAACATGCTGTAACTCATACATGCTGCCCACAGTGAAAGTATGAAAACAGCTCAGGAGGTCGAAGGAGAGTCTTTTGGTTGGCTGGTTATTTTTGCCTCAGTGCAGCCTGGGTTCACAAAATATATCTTACAGCGTGAAAGAGAATGGGAGGCCAAGCACCCAAGTTCTCTTGTAAAAGTAGGTATAAAGCTGTAACAATACAAGATGATCAGATTCCAGAACCACGACTTTTCAGTATTCTAGGCTGTTGTTTCTAAAAGAAGACCATGTTCAAAAACAGAACCAGAAATACCCTGGAGAGTCAGACTTGTATTTGATTCCAACAATTATATTGGCTCAGACCTCCCCTTTTCTGGCCTCTCCTGTTAGCCCATCGAATTCATCAGAAAGTTGTGGCTACCAGCCAAAACAAATGGTTAATGCATCCCAGAGCCCATATTCTTGGAAATATCTTCTGAGACAGGAATTTATAGCATTGCTATAATAAAACTCAGATTTCAACATTAAAGTTTAAGTCTCTGTACTTGACACACATACCACAACTATATAGAAAATTTGAACCATGAAACCCTGAAGAAATGAGGAAAATATGCAGTAACATCTAGAAAGAGGCCATTAGGACTTAGTTACGCCTTTAAGAATAACCTTAGGCAAGAGATATATCACAGATGATGTTACGCAGGTAACAGCAATGATGGACCTTAAAGAAATGCAACTAAATACTTAATTTTTGGCACACTGAAGGATAGCAATTTTAGACTGGTCTAGAAGAGTCAGTACCTTAACTATGAAAGATGGGATTGAGTCCTGACCCCACCCTCATTTTTGCCCCTCCATGCCTCTGCCCAGCCCTTAGGAGGTTAGTTTTTGGCTTTGATGTAGCTATTTAATGTGTTCTAGTCTGTTCTCTTTTATATTATGTTTGTTATTATGTATTCAAAGATTATTAAATATGTGCTCTCCATCCCAAAAGAGCACAAATTAATCTTCTGCAGGAATTACAAAGTATTGCTTTTGTAGACAAGAAACTGTTTTTCCTGTAAAGGAACAGAAGTATAGACTTTGTCTAAAACCTTGGAACAAACCTTCATTTATGAGACAAGGGAATCATTTTTATTCCACTACATGAATTCAGTGGGCTGCCACAGGCCAGTCATAATCTGTTATTGTTTCCCTGCAACCTTGTACTATTAATTTTTCTTTTTAATGAACTGTCCAGTCTAGTTTAGCTATGGGAACTATGATGGAGCTGCAATATAAATGGTTTATGTCTTGCCTTTGTCAAAAGGCTTTCCCCTACAGCACTAGAATGTAATCAAAAAGCCATTTTAAAATAAAGCAACTGAATGGTGGCAAATGCAGGTTGTCAGGAATAAAATGGGGAAATACTTTGCATTACATTACATTTTACCAATCACAACTTGTGACTTTATTAAATTGTGACTTTATTAGTGTTTATACAGATTAGTAAAGCCATATAAATTGCATTTGTTTGCATGGTTATATTAGCAAGTATCCTTGAAAGATACTGAAGCCATTTTTAAGACCTTTTTCTTCAACTGTAACTAACAATGCAGTAATTGGTTTGGTTAAATACCTCAAAAGAAGTACATACACTAATTTTTGTTTTATTTTATAGCATACAGAATATGTCCAGGCTCGAGACAGCAAACTAGTTTCTGAGTAGAATTCAAGACCATTTTTGTTGCATATGAAATCTTGAATGGTTGAGTACACAGTAATCTTTTCCTACATATGTGCAAGACACAATTTAGTTTTATGTTTATTTTTCCTAGCTCTGGAGATATGTGTTTGTATTTGGAGGCACAATGGTGTATGTTTTAAAATGTATTATTATTGTCATTACTACAGTCCAAAGAGATCTACTACAGAGAGCATTTATAGTTAATGCTGACAGCAGTTTTATCAATAAATGTTCACCAAAATTCTTCCTGAAATATTTTAACTTCGCATTTTGTTCACACTTCTCATTTTTAAAATAACTATGGAAATTTTGTCAGAAATTAATTTTGTCAGAACACGTATTTCACAACTAAATGCAAAATATTTTAAGCTGTTTTGATGCACAAGTGATTGTTTATCTGGTAAGAATTTTAGTTAGCGTATTAATCTATTAATGGCTTTTTCTCCTCTTATGGCCAGACTCTGCAGTTTGTGCAGTGCTCTCTTTTGCTTAGGCAAACCTCACACCTTGGGGAACACCTCAGGAGTTTCCTGTAGCTTAGCCCAGCCAGGCTGCTCCAACCCCACATAAGAGAGCACACTGCAGCTCAAACAGGGTTTGGTTCTCCCAGAGGGCTCGGAAAATGCTGAGTGTCTGTTGTTTCAGCATTTGAGCCAAAACAACCTTTTTGTCACTGACACCTGAATTTCAGTACAGGTACAAGTTGTATTTCCAACAACAAACTACACATTTCAACAAAGTCAAGAGTCTTTAAAGGCATTGAAGTAGAAATATTTCTACTTCATGGAAATAGTTTTCTGTTAAAATGCATACAGGAAGTCCTAAAATGTCCACATTAGGAGGTAATGAGACTATAAGAGATAGGAAGTGTGAACACATTTCCCTGCTTGATGTCTTTCTGAAGTCTTTGTAATTTATAAGAAAATAGTCATTCTTCTTTGGTATGTATTTAACCAGGATCTCTGTCTTACAATTATTCTAACAATATTTCCAAAGACGTTTTAACTCAAGCAAATCTTGAAGAGCACCAACAAAGCAGAAAGAACAAATTCAGTCTCCATCTCATTACACAGACTGTATGAAAGGAGGCTGACACAAGCAGATTACTTCTTCCTATCATATTTCACTTTCGTGCCTTACTTTAAGAAGAACCTAAGTATTTAATGAACTTTGGAGTGTCATCCTACTAAAATCAACACTTTTGACCTTATACATTAGCCTATTTCTTTCAGATTACTACCATCCACCCAAAAATATACATAATAAGCTGATTTTGCAGGTATACTAGGTTTTTGTTCTGTCAGTTGAAGTTGAGAATTCAAAAATTCAGGTCTTAGAACCTATATAAACGGCTACTTGTATGGAAGCAAAGTCAGTTCTGTCATATAGGAAAAGAAGGCAATTAGAGATGAAACCTTCTGTCGAGATATGTAGGCCTCATTAAACATGCTAGCACTGTAACTGAAAACTGACCTTCTCTCCACATGGTCTTTGTGCAGAAACAAAACTATACAGCAATTTCCTTCCAAGATCTACTTTTAAGTCTAGGCTTACAATATGAGAATTGAAAAACAATAATAAAAATGATGTTAGATATGAAAGAGAAGAAGTATACTTTATACAACACTGATTTATATATTCTGTAAGTGAAGCTAAGTTTTTCATCCTATACGAGAGGGATTTTAAAATATGGTAGTATTCTCTTTCAGGGTCTCATGGATCCTTTATTAATATATAAAGCTTTTCAGAGTAATATAATTGAGAAGAGATTTATCTGTTCCGTCTACTTTCACTCCCTCTGGAACTTCAGTACAGAAAATCCAAGCAGTATGGGAAGGAAACCTTTAGTCAGGATATTCCCAACTAATGAAGCTACTGCCCATCTTCCAGTGTGACTTGAGTAGCCAAGCCTATTTTATAGCTCCAAATGACCTCAGTAGGACCTTTCTGTTTGCCATGTTGTGCTTTGTGCCACTAACAATAGTTAAACATGAATATTTTACCTTCTCAGCTGTTTGATTATCCAGAAACTAGTACAGTAATTTGCACTCCTGAACAGGCACAGCTGGAAACAACTTAAGAAAGACCCTTTGAAAGATGAGAAGAAGCATGTGGATGCCCAGGTTTACATGATAATCAACAAAAGCAGTTCTTGTTCCTGCTCTTTTGCAGGAAGGCACTTCCCACTCCAGCCAGCGGGAACATCCCACAGTCACTCTGCAGGAAGCCCTCTTTCAGAAATTATTTGCTTACACTATGAAATGTAAAAAAGTATACAAAAAAGACACAATAGTTTCTGAGATAAGACTTGAAAAAAACTTGAGTAGAGACCCAGGTTTTTCCTCACAGTCCTTTAATTTGTAAAAATTAAATCTACCTGGAAGCATAGCTCTGAAGTCAAGAACAAGAAGAGTAGAGAGCCTCGAACTAAGCCTTGAATTGAGATAGAAGAAAATGCCAGAAGACGCAAGGCAAACTTAAACAGTGGTGGTAAAATTCACTGTGCATGGAGGGGAGACTCAGAGAAACTGAACACGTAACTAATTTAAGATATTTTTGCTATGTCTTCTTGATACCCATACATGAATTTAAAACCTAGCCAAGAAGTCTTCAAACCAAACTCGCTTTAACTTCATACCATTGCAAAGATGTATCTGAACAAGAACTGAGCATTGTTTGCAAAATTTGGTCCTTTTGTGTAGTGAATGAGAGGATAAGAATCTCTCATGCTGAGCTCCAGCTCCTCCTGGGAAGCAAATGAGCTTACACATTTTCCACCAAAATTAAATGGAATGATGTTCTGTTGCTGTCAAGCACACTGTTTCAGCCTAATACTAACTGCTGCAGTCTACCTTAACATATTGGTGAATACCATAAACACATATCCTACATAGCTGCTCACAAGGATATTTAAGTACACGGCCCATTTGGCTGCCAGAAATAAGATCATCATCATTCAAGGACATTTCCACAAAAATGAAGCATCTGTCAAGCAGAACTTGAATGCACTGAATATTATAAAAACTGTGGATGAGTCAGCTAGACAAAGAGTCTTAACATCCTGGCTTTTTACTCTTTATCCTATACAATTCAGATGGGGTTGTGCCTTTGATTCTTTGAAAATGACAGTATTTACATATCTATTATCCATTACATGTAATCTGTTTCTGTGTTAATTTTAAAAAAGCATGGATACTCCTATAAGTGGACAGTTCTCACCTTTGTAGAATCACTGGTTTCAGTAATAGCACATCTGAAAGCCACAGAGGATACGAAAAATTCAAGGCACCAGAGCAACAGTTATAACTATTTTTAGGTTTAGGCTTTCTCATGCTGCTCTATTTCCACACTTTCCACAGCCACTTTCTCCAAAGCTGAGGGTCACCACTAAATTCTTTTTCTAATCCAAGTCTAAGCTCAGTGGTATTGCACAGAATACTGGAGAAATAATCCAAATATTAACCACTCACTCATGTAGATCCAGAATAAGAAAAGCCTGAATCTTTTTGACTGATAAAATCAAGTCATAAACCTAAATACTAGAAAAGTTCTTACATTCCTGTTCTTCAGTGTTACAATGCTGTGAGTTTTCAAGAGGTTCTCTGATGTTTTAAACAAGAACTGAAAAAAAACCACAAGTGATCCAAAAAAATGCATCTTCTCAAACTGCTTTACAGACATAGAAAGATGGTCAGTGTCCTAGAGCATCAGCTCTCCTGAGTGACAGTGGAGACAGATGGATAAACTCTATCATGCAATACAGGCTGACAGCGTGCATCAAGCAAGGGATTAGTCACTGAAGACGTGTTTCCTCTGTTGTACAAATATTGCAGACACTAGAGAAACACAAGACTAGCTATGCATATCTGACACCTCTCAGAAGTTCATACATTTGAATGTACTACTTACCTTCACCCACTGGAAACTTGTTGCCAATTTATGTAGCATATTCCACACATTTGAAACGTCACTTAACGAGACTATGATGACAATGCAGATGTAAGCTTTCTGCTGCCACTTATCCAGTACTTCAGCTCTAGCTGCAAAGAATGAAAAAGTTCATTTGCAATCCAATGAAATGTTGGTACTGTAATAAAAGAAAACTAATATCGAGCCCAATAATTATCACAGTAGCATAAAGAGAGTTTAAAGAGTGGCAATTAAATAATACTTATAATTCCAAGGAGAAAATTAATAAATAGCTTTTACTTTAACAGACTTACTATTGCAAGAATGTTCCCATAACTAGAATGCTGGAGGCCCTACCAAAATTCCTTCACCTCTTTTTCATTATCTCCTGAAAAAACAGTTCTATGGAAAAATCTGTTCTAGGAACATTATCCAATACAAGAGACACTGTGGGGAAAAATGTAATAGCTGCAGATACTATTAGCCAACACAATGTGATTTGAATTTTTCTAGGTGCTCTACAGGCATATTAGAATATTAGTAATTTTACCATTATGATGGAGAAGGGAGTAAATTATTTTAGTAAGTATAACTACCACTACAGTAGGAAAAGATATCTAGGATAAGGCATCTGAAGTAAGAAAATGAGCAAGAGGTGCCTCTGCCTGCAAGAAGTTCATCTATAGTTGTTTTGGTGGTTAAAATTTTTTCATAAATGGGATAGTGAGCTGACAGACTGTATAAAGGGTGCAGAAACAAAAAGAAACCAGCTGAATCATCTCCTATGAGGTGAGGTAAGTCTTTGCTTGATTTTAAATGTCAATTCAGAATGCTCACAGTTTCACAGAGGAGTCCCTCATCATCCTGTGTGTTTCTGACATGTGCCCACACAAGTAAAAAAATACAGTTAATGTGATCGAACGTAAAAGAAATACTCAGTGTGATCTATTGTTAGGTACTGATGCAGAAATGGTATTTCTGATGCTCATTTGATACCTAGATAGACTCTAAATTGGGTAGTAAATGAATCCTAGGACTAGAATTCACTCTAGCCAAGGAAGTACTAGCTAGATTACTCAGTGCTTTAAAAGGTATTAATTCAGAATTTCCAGGAAGAATTATCGCAAAATAGTCTCTGTAATTTGGGTTGATACATCCAAATCAGTAATTTTCTGCAGTATTTAACTATTAAGGCTATCTCATCTATGTCAATCCTTCATTTTATACCCACTTTTTGCTCCTGCTAAAGCAATCAAGTTTTAATTGCTAAAAACAGTTCAGTAGCACAGGCCAAATTTCAAAGTTGCTAGTAAAAGCGTTGAGGAGAAATGAATAGGCATTGACTATGCATTACATATTCAATATTACATTCACACTCCATCAAAGCAAAAAATGAAGTTACATGGCTTCTAGTGCCATTTGTGACTGCAGAAATGTTGACTCTCTGTTTTAAAAATTTGTGATACATCTTCAATAAAAAACACATTCCTAGAAAGTGAATTTGCTAAGGTAAGCTCTATGAAGTAAGGTGTATTACTGACCAAGTCACTAATATATAAAACACTTGTTTTGTAAAAATCCTGTATACATGGAACATATTTATGCAATTTGCTATGAAGTACATATGGCATTTTAAAACATGCTCATTTTGCAAGTGGATTTTTATTTTCATAGAGGACTCTTTCGAACTGATTTACAATTCATATGAATGAAAAGAACGACTAAAACTGAATAAAATTTCTCATTTTGATAATCTGTTCAACATCTCTACAGATGACAACATCTTAACAGATAAATTTACAGCTCAAGATTCTTTTTGCCCAAGACATTTGAAGTTGCTTAGATAAATAATTCTCAGAATATACTCTTACATATGCCTATGGTCTATTATTTTTTGAAATCTGCTTTTGCTTTTAAAAGCAGCAAGTAGTTGATAATAGATACTACCAGTCCTCAACCTGACCTGACTCACTATTAGGTTTTCCTCTGCATACACCTGACTACCAGTGAAGTGCCCATCTGTATAATAACTGTCAAGTAAAGGCTCATCTTTCCAGTCACAATGTATTTAAAAAGACATCAAAGTTTACAAAACAGTACACTTTGTAGCACTAATCATGACTTGAAGCAAATGCCTCATATTAACATCAAACAAGCAAACTCCTCCAGATATCAATTCGTATGATATGCTGAATTATTTCCATCATTACTATAGCACAATAAATAGTTTAGCTGATGAGACATAGTTATCAGACACTACTTTTACTGCATGTTATCATTTTATTTCCCTATTTTCTGCTGCAGCTGATCATTAGAAAGGTTCTACCAAGTCTACAACCTTTACAAAAGAGAAAAGCCCAAAGAAAAACAACAATTTACAGAAGTCTGTTTCAAAGTCCAGTTATAATTACCAGAAAACAAACAAAAAAACCCACGAAACCAAACCAAACTCCAATAAACAGTTCTAAAGATCCAAACAGATTTGACACAGTGGCACTTTAAAACGTATCTCCTATAAAGATTTTTTTTTTTGTAAAATAAGCTGAGGCTTCAGAGTCAGTTTATACAAAGTGACAGCTCAAACAATTTTGAAATGTTGCTAGTTAGAGGGGAAAAACCCTCCAAACCCATTGTCACTATGGTAATTATTTCACAATGCCTGATGTTAAATGGGCAGTCCTGTGGCCTAAGAAGCAGCTGAATCCTGCATTGTCCTTGCATGATAAAAAGATTTGAAAGTCTGAAAAGCAGAGGAACAGAATCTCACAGCTTCTTAGACTTCGCTCTGAAAGGGCCATTGTAACATCATCATAAATCCTGGGCTCCCCAGGCACTTGACAACTAAAGCAGTGGACAATAGAATTCTTGTGTTGAACAAAACACTCCTTGTCTGCCAAAGGGCTTATCTGCTTCATTTACAAATGTATTTCATTGTACCAAAATAATTCCCTATTAGAAAAACTATTAAGAACAGAACTAAATAAATATTCACAGCTTTGTGGTCTGTTCGGCAAAATGAATAAACTAATACAATCAAGGAGCATGTAAAATATAAGATTTAAATCAAGGAAAGCTAGAACAATTCCAAATCTCTGTTTATTTTCCTCTCTTCATTTTCCCTTTTCCCAATTGCAGGGAATTACACCGAATACACATTCATCTCTATAAACACAGACCCAGGTACACTGCAGCTCACTTGAAAGAGATAAAAATCTGCAATTATCTCAGATTGGAGCAAAAACATACCCAATGTGCTTTTAAAGTTAAATAGTTCCAGAAATAAACTTAAGAACACATGTGAGAGTTTAATGAAATAGGGACAAAATACATACAATAATTAAAGGATTTAAACTGTGGATTTATAACTACATGTTGTTTAGGTCCTTGTTACTTAGAAAGAAAGGCATTAGGAATCAGTTTCTGAAATTAAATGGTCACCAGATTACTACAACTTTTTTCAAGCCCAATGAAAATTCTAGCAGCTATCACAGAAAAGTGAGACTAAAACGTTCCAAAAATATATCTATATATCTATAGTCCTGCATTTCTAGCATAGTTGGAATTCCATTGCATCAGGTTTCCACAGTTTACTAGAAACATGTCTATGGAAAGACAATTTACACTATATACAATCAAGTAAAAACCCTACTCATATAAAGTATTGCTCAAGCAACCAGTAGTAACCATATTCAAAGGGTCAGAGTAATCTGTACGGTGGAAGTAAGACCTGAAGAAGAGGAAACTCCTTGACTGAATTGTCAGTCATAAACTACTTATTCAAAGCCAGTATGGAAACAATGTTTTCACACAACCCAGGCAAATGGGCTGAGTGGCTGAATAGCTTTTTTTTAACCCGTATCTGATTCTTACAAGCCTACAAAACATAAAGGTATTACTAACTAACCTGCGCAAAAAGCAGATACTCAAGTGGGAAAACTAAGTATTCAGAATGTAAACAATAAACAACAGCAAGACTGCTACAATGTAAAAAAGAGTCTAACAACATTTAAAATAAAAATAACACAGGTTTAAGCTGACAATCACAAGACAGAGTCCAAGATTTAGGAATATGTGAGCTTTCCATGGTTATACCATGAATTTGCAGTCTGACCCTGCCACACACCACTTAACCTTGGAGCCATTTCTAAAAGTGAACAAAGGCATGCTATAAAACATTTCACCTATGAAAAAATGTACTAATCAGTACAAAAATCAGAGGAAAAAGGCCTGAATTCAGACCTCCCACATGCCAGCTGAGTATCTCTACTGTTTGGGTGCAGAGTTTCATCATTTTTCTCTCACTCTCCTCAGTGAATAATTAACTGTTCTAAAGATATAGGTATATGGTGTGATTTAACATAAAGTTTAAACTTGATTTCTCGTATGCCATTTTTTGATGTTTGCTTTTCTATGCTATGCATTGCCCAAACTCCCCTCCCTCTTCAAGCTCTATCATCTTATATCATTATATAAATATAATTTGCATAAAGATATTCTCATAATTTAGGCAATTCCCAATAGAGGACTATATCTTCAACAAAATCTGTTTCTTGCCAGCTCTCAGAGTTTTATTCCAGTTCCTACTACAACACACAGCCACACCGTATTTTTTTTTATATAGGCAGCAGTCTCTGTTTAGGTGTAAAAAAATGGATCTGCACTACAGTTTAAGTGTCTTAGTGCAAAAGCAGCATTTAACCCTGCTACAGACTACATATATCTGGGCACCTTGGCTAGGATAGTAGTGTCCTTGGATACATATAAATGGCTCCTGCAAGCTATTATCTTAGCTTCTAAATAAGCTTATGCTTGGAATCACCTTCAGGTGAAACTATCTTTTTCCACTTCCTACCGGCAGCTAAGTCAAGCAATGTGAATTCGCACATGCAGCAACCAATATAGCATCCTAGAACAATTTAAGATGGGAAGGGACCTCTGGAGGTCATCTGGCCCAACTCCACCAATGAAAGCAGCTCCAATTTCAAAGTTACTTTATGTTATTAAGGCTGTCACTTCATTAATGCTAATAGCTGAAATTAGCAGCATGACCAAGGTCTCTCTGTGATATGAATGCTTTAAGGGCTTACCACCCTATGCTGAAAGAAGGTCACAGGGAAAAGTAGTAGAACAAAACAAAGGGCAAGAATTGCATCAGAAAGCATAAAAGGGCAATCCTGCATAATTTGCCTTATAAATACGTATATAGGCATTTACAGGGTCTGTTGGTAGGTCGGGGCCAATGACTTTGAAAATTGACCACATTTCAGGGTCTGGGGGACATTTGCAGGGCTCTGTGTGTGCTCCTGAGCATGCAGAACACCTGCAGCAGACCTAAGATGTACCTCATGTTGAGCAGCAGTGATGGAGGAATATACATTTCCTCTTTTGTTAGCTTCTACAACACCCGAATACTTCGTATCGTTTTTATTACCTTCTGTTTCTGAGGTAGGAAAGTGTAGTCTACACAACAGAAATCAGTCCTGGAGGAACTAACTTTTCAACCTATTATTCACGTAAGAAGTCTGTCATAAAACGAGACTTGAAAACAGATTTTGAATCAAACAGTTGCACCACCCATTACATTCTTCCAGAAGGAAAGAACCTTGCAACCCAGGGCAGAACACGCAAGAAAATGAGTTGCAAAGAAGGTTTCACACAAACAAAGTTCTGATCAAAGCAGCAAACAGCCTGTTTCTCTTTCTTATGAACTAGTTTGATTTTACACTATACTCTGCCAAAATATTTTCCTTTGGTGTTCCCATCCCTTCCCCATGCTGTTGAGCACTGACTAATATTCAGCAGCTTGCAATGCCACAAGCAGGGAATCAGTCAGGGTGAGACTGACTGCTTCCAAATACTCTGCATGGAAAAGCAGTTGACTGTCCTGAATACTAAGCTGTTAGATAGGAAGGCCACAAATGATTGCAGAAATTAGTAAACTAAAAAGCACAATAGTTATGTGCTCTCACAAGAGACAAAAATACATCTTAATGCTTTTTTAAATAGTCACAGAAATCTGACTAAAATCCAAATCTTATCTGTCCAAGGCCAAATTAAACAGCAGTAAGAGAAAAGGTTCATGTAGGCTCACAAGGAATAAATTAGCCCCTCTTAAAAATCTTTTTACAGATCACATGACCACCCAGGCTCTGTGCTCACACAAAACAATATGACTTTATCAGGTTTTTTCTTGCTTTTGGGTCACAAGTGCCTGAAGGTAGACCACAGGCACTTGAGGATAAAGTCTGTATTAATTAGCTTCATGCTGCTCCAGTCCCCTCCTATTCAGGTACTAAGAATACAAGTGGATTGGGAGGCCTGAAGGCAGGTATGTTCTGTCATTTTAAATATCATAAATCAAGTCCTCCATTTCAATGTTTCCAACTTCTCTGAGCTTTTTCTAAAACCTAAATTTAGAAGAGGATCCACAGCAAGTAGATACATACTTCTTATACATAAATGCCTATAAGGATATTTATGAGCAGAAATAAATCTTAATAAAATCATTTTAAACAACTTTTCCATGCATGAACAAATATTTGTGTACCACACTGTAATTAATTTGAATTCTCTGCATTTAGAAAAAGTCTTCATTTGTCCTCTAAAAGCTTGACTTTTTATATTTGCTGTCTAACAGATTATCTTAAACACATATTCTTGAAGCACCACCAGTAAAATGCTCATAGATATTCTCTCTTGGATAAGCATATTATACACATAAAGCATACAAAATCAGTTACTACCATTGCAAGAGGTATATAGAATTGCTCTAAAGCCTTCTAAGTCATGCTGGAACTCAGCTTCCACCAGTAGCAGATATCAGAGACTACTAGAGTGGGATCTTGCCATCAATGAAATATTTTTCTGGCAAATTTTCCCTACAGAGGTTTTGGTTGTTGTTTTTTTTTTTTTATGTTTGTTTCCTCCCCTTTCCATTTCCATATTCATATTCTCTGGTGCTTTTCTTCCAGTAAACACAAATCAAATGTCCAGATCCTTCCTCTAGAGCAAAGCTGTAGCAAAGACAGTCTTCACTAGCATTTGGCACTCTATTTATCTCATCTTCCTCTACTGCCAATTTCAGTAGGCTGCTCTCTATTTCTTTCCTCTGGCTTTCTTCTGCTCTCTTTTATCAATCTCTTCTAGTGACCTGAAAAGCAAGCCTAAAAACTGAGAGCCACAGAAGTATAGGCTGAATGCCCCCATTAGTCAATCTGTAGGGGACACTCAGCACAGAAAAAAAAAAAAATCAACTAACCTTTCAAGAAATCTTTAAATAAATGTTCTACAAAATCATCCTGCTGGTTCCAGGTCCACTGGAGACACCCCAGAAAGAACAATTCTGGGGCTTCTGAGATACCATAAAGGAGAATAGCTCAGAATTTGTCCAAGAAACTCAAGAGGCTGAGTTCTTTGGTCTTAGGGACATTTTTTCCTAGCTTCTCCCTTTTATTAATAAATAGAGTTCTTCAAAGTCACCGCAGAGATCTGACGTTTCTGAATTTCTGTGTGCCTCATTCAACTCACTGAATACCTCTGTCATCCCAGGAAGATACATGATTCATCCTGAGAATCCTATTGCAAACCCAGCAATGACTCTTCAAACGTTTGCAAAGCTTTTTTAAAAAGTTTAATTCAGTCTTATTTCTGGAACAAATACACCTCTTTCCCTATTCCCCTCCATCCTCCTCCCACAGATCATAGCTTATGTAGATCTAGGGAGAGCAGAAGGAAGAGAAGATGGATAGTAAACTCATTTTAGGTCAACCAAAAGGCAATCAGTCTCTATCTTTCCTGGTTGTCTTTTCCCATTTCCTTTTGTGTTTTCTCAAAGGACATTACACAGTTGGCTTCTCAATCAAGGACAAGGCAAATGTCAAACACATTAATTTGGCCATGAAACAGTCTTCAAGTGTTGACAAAAGAAAGATTAAAAAACGAAGAGAGACAAGCTAAACATTACTGATTCCAAAACCAAGTCTCTTTAAGTGATACATTTCAGTTTTCAGGCCTGAACAACACTGACCAAGTGATGTTTTGATACTTCCCCTGACAGTATATAATTTTTAAGAAATTGTAATTAAAGATTCAGCAAAATATCAACGAGTATAGAATTTGGAAGATGTGCAAGGATGATACGATTTTCCACCACCTATCATGTCAGGATATTCCAACTCTGGAAATTAAAATATACTCTTATTTTTTATGGATTTATTTTATTATTTGGTAACATGCCTACCTATCTGTTCTTGAGAGTTGAAATATGAATACAGATCTGCATTTCAGCTGCACCATGTAACAAAGTGCTTGGAACACTGAAGTTTAGAACCAAAATTAACCAGAATATTCAACAATATGAATATTTAACATTTGTATGCTATTCATTATGCCTCCCAAATACCATCATGACTTTAATTTTCTATTGTGTAATTATTATAAGCTATGAACAAGTGCATTACAAGGTATCTTCAAAACAATGATTGTGAAATAGAAATAGGCATAACCAAATAATAACAGAGCAAGTGCTCTGCATATTTGGGAGAAACTGCATGATTAGGGAAGAATTCCTACTGATATAGATGGGAGTTTTGCCTGATGTAGATAGATCCATGTGCTATAAAGGCACATGCAATAAAGGAGCTCCAGAGTACTATACCACTAGCAGCCATCTAGTACACTCACATTGAATCAACCAAGAAGATACACCTAGGAAATAATAAGGATAAAAAGTTAAAAAAAAAACCTCAAACAAAAAAAAAAGTGAGTGAAAACTGAGAACCTATCTCCACTATTTTAAATTATTTCAGAAATGTAGCTACACTTTAAGTTTCAGTTGCTTTCTTTTGAGAGAAAGCTTTTACTCTCAGCCAGGAGTGCCCAATGTTAACATATCTAGACAAAAAGCAAGATTGCATATGGAAATGACCTAATGCCTAATAAAAATCAAAGTTAATTTTATAATAATGAAAGAAGTCACTTTGTCAACTGTGCAGAACTGAGATACTCCAGCAAGAGCATGAAAAAGCTCTATTTGCTAAAAGCTTATCTAAAAACATATAAGTAGAATAATTTTCATAGAGCAGTAACTTTTTTTCCTTTTCAACTGAATTGGAAAAGGATGGAAGAATATTCCAAGGCCAGAACTGGAGTCTCCTGGGTGGCCTTGGGTAGATTTTCTGGGAGTATCTACACAGTATATTGCTGGCAGATGTGAACTTTTTCCACCCGAGTTCCAAGCTGAGTTGAAGCTGAATAAATGTGGTTAGCACAGCACACTGTGCCCAACCCACGAGGTCCTACTGCGAGCTGAGGCATATGAGCTTGTGATCAGACCTGCTAATACAGATTTGGCACCAGGATAAACATGTTTGTGTAGCTCCAGTGGGCTGAGATTCCATCTGCCAACAATAGGCTTTGTCAACATGCCCTCTGCTCCTCAGCTCCATCACTAAACTGGAGATAATAATTAATGCCTGCATCTGAAAAGGATACTGTGAAGGTAAGTTAATTTACTCTCACAATGAATGTTAAGATGCTCTAAAACTAGAATCATATAGCCATATGGTTATTACTTAAGGGAGCCAACCTTTTTTCCATATGCATGGTCTAGGACTGAGCCAAAATAAGGCCATCTACACACCTAATGTTCAATTTGGTGAGCTCTCCATTTGGATAATATAAATAGATATGCATGTCTTAGGTATTATCTTCAAGTTCATAAGATGTATGAGTATTTGACACTTCAACATATCTAAACAGACCTGCTACTTTGTTTTTAGTATCAACCTAAGTGAGTTCTATGGAACAAGTCACCTAGTAAGTTTACCTATGAGAGTGGAGAACTTTGCTTCAACACCTTGCTCATTCTCCAGTCAGTATTCACAGCAATTGTAATTAGTAGTCCTTTTTAACAGACAGTATTCTGCATGCTAAATCACAGCTGAACACTTCGGAAAATTCATTTGAGAAGCTTCAAATGACAACAATAAGCTTCCCCACTCCCTTTATAAAAAGCAATATAATTATTCATTCTGTCAATCTCATGCAAAATGTTCATTGTTTCTACATTATTGTTTACTTATTACTGTAACTGTAGTGCACAGAGAAAGGGAGAGGATGAGGAACAAACTACAGGAACTCCACTAAAAGTTGGAATTTTTTTCTTTTACATTTTGTATTTAATTCATATGCTGGGTTTAAGCTTTTATTTTTCAGTGCACAGGAACATCCCCAACCACACTGAAGAAAATAAACCTCAGCAATCCCCCACATCAAGACACTATAATTTTATGAGAGGTTACATAAATTATCATCCAAAATACTTTGTGAAGAAATATCTTTGTGGTATTGAGAAACACACAATGCTGTTACTCACAAAGTCAACATTTCATGGCTTAAAATACTCCACATCCATGAATATGGCACAATAGGCTGAAACAAAAATGACTAAAAGTTGCAAGTTTCAGAGCAAAATCCTGTGCTGCTTCAAAGAGATAAATGTAGATGACAGCAGGGAAGCCCATACATCTGCACAGCACCAGGGCAAAAAAAACCCAGCCTTTCAAGATGCACTATCAGGTTCCCTCTCACCCATTGCTACTGGAGCACTGTGTAACTGACTCCAGGCACAGCCACACACTGCTCTCCTCTTCTCTTGCTGTACAATAATCCACTCCTTTTCCCAGGCTTGCATGGTGCAGGCATGGCCTTTACAGCCTCTGGAAACATAAAAACCTGCAAAGCTGTATTCCACGCTGCAGAGATATTAGTGAATGCCTTAGAAACAGGAAGTAAAATTGCCTATTATCAGAAATATGAAAAGCTGGATGTATAGCTGCTGAGCTGCACTTCCTCCCTACGAGCTTCTTTGTGCCCTGAGTTTCCAGTATTAAAATCACCTCATTCCAGCACAGAAATATTTCAAATAATTAGTAAATAATAATTGCAGGATAGGATCCTTTCAGGGAAGAAAAAGATAATCCAAAGCATCAAAGAGATTTAGGAACAATAAAATTATATTGAAAGTCTTAAGTTCTGACATGATTACATCACATTGACTTTGAAAGAAACTTGTGATCCTGTGCATTTGAAGATCTTTCCTCATAACTGCAAAGCCAAATCTCAGAGTTAAATGTAATAAAGCTCCATGTTCAATGAAACTTAAGTGCAATTCTTTGGTAACTTTCAGCAAGTACCATTTATTTTAGTTTCCACAATCAGAGCCAGCACTAGGTTTATACTTTCCCAGCAACTATCTAAGCTCTTGTATTTGGAAGGAGAATGACTGTCTAAAGATACTTCAGGAATATGCCAAACTCAGGAGAAGCCTCAGGGGACACCACATTGCATCGTACCTGCACTTACCAATCTGCCACCGCTAGGAACAGATGTCTCCTCTCTCCCATGGCAGGTCAGGGGCTCTACAGGACCCCAGGCTTGCTAAACTCAGTGCTGAGCAGAACAGAGCAACTTGTGAAGTAGAAAGACAAGTTTAGCTGTCTTGAGGAAAAAAAAAAAAAAGGGTGTCTTAAGAATGAAGCCAGCAAGCTTTGAAGAGCCAGCAGGCTCCCATGTTAGCCATATGCCTTCATATGTCTGTTCTGTGGGAGTGTTAGAGCTCCTGCTGTTCCATTCTTCACTTTTTAAAGAAAATGTTACAAGGCCACAAGGACTCACAAACATTTGTTGACATTTCTACTGGGTCAGCCTTAGGAGGCCTGCAAGAATTTAAACATATGGCAGTATTTAGTTGCATGAGGGAATGGGTTGTTTGAGAGAAGCAGTATTTAGTTGCAAAACAGTTTAATCCACCACAAAGGTCTTAATTTTTTTTGGCCTAAATCCAAACTTTTCTCATTATATTTTTCACATTATATTTTTAAAGCAACAGCAACTTATCAGTTGAGCTGGTATGAAATACTTCACAATATTTTCTGCTGTCCTCCATACAAATCATATCTTGATCTGGGATTCCAGATTAAACAGCTTTGATGTGTTTAGACTTGAAAATGGGAAATAAAGAAGATACCAAATGACTACTGAATTAAAGGTTATTTCCCAAATGTGTCAAAGGACACAGAACCATCACCATTTTGAACCACAAGAACTGAGTTGTCAACAGCTCTGTTTCCCTAAGAGTACATATGCATCTCCAAAGCAGAAAAATGGGATTTCCAAGGCTTTATCTTGTTATCCAGATGACATTGTCCTAAGTCAGTTGCTAGTAAATGCACAATAGCTCCCTTGTTGGCATTCTTTATATCTTGCTGTTAAAAAAGGACAAATACATGGCACAGAGAGACCCGAGCTGAGGTTTGTCTCAAGCCATCAAATGTTAAACTTACTCAAAACCACATTGGGAACACACATGATGTAGCTATCCTGACTGAGGTGCAGCATCAGCTGCAGATCACAGCAAAAACCTCACAAGTCCTGTGCAGAGTGCTTTTCTTCTTCAATGCTAATTTCCTTCAGTACTACAGCACGCTAACAAAGGAGCTTCTACTGCTCTTTTCACTTGCATGATATTAAACAGGCCACAATCTTGTTTATTAATTGTATAGTGTAGTATTTGAAATGAGTAATTTAAGCAGTTGAAATTGAAGGTCCTTCATGGAAAATCAGGATGCAAGAGCTGTTCTCTCTTAGAAAAGATTTTCATTTTTCCCAAACTACAGAGCAGAAATGGATTTTAAAAGGTAGACCTGATCCCCAAATTATGCTTTTCCTACAATGTTATGTTAGCTAGTATCTAATCTAACACATGAACTAATATGAACTAGAAGTTGTCATGCAAGCTAGTAGTTCTTGAGAGCAGCCACAGGCTTTAGGAGCGCTTGTGTGTGTCCTTGCACCCATCCTTCCCTTATAGAAATTATAAGGGAAAAGCCAGGTTATTTCATTTTAGCAAGTACATTGCACAAATAAATAAAACATCTGGATGAGGAAGATTAAAAGATATAGGTAAGTAGGCTTCTGGTATGTGCTTCTTTGGGAGTTCATTAGCTGGCAGCAGGCTGGGTTAGGTGCATTACCTATGGTGTTAGCTAGATGAATGAAAGTTGCATATATGTGGGGGTTTCAAACCAATTATAGACTGGAAAGGAATCAAACATGCTGAAATTTAAAATGCATCGGAGGACAAAGTTTTGTCATTACAAATTATGTGGATACATAAATGATGTAAATAAAATTTCAATGTAAAGTTACTTTTATCACCCAAATTTGGTTAGAGAAATAACTATAAAAAAAAAGTTTTTATAGTTTAGCTAAGACTAATTTGACATTTCCTGAAAGTTACCCACCTACAGTTAACCCTTAACAAAAATTACCTTTTATTCTAAACTGTTCAGTAATAAACTGCGTGAGGCATTCTGATATTAAGGGAAGGTAAAAACTGAGTTACGAATCCAGCTATCAGCAACGATCACAACCAGGCAAACAAAGATTGCTATGAGTAAGAAACAGTAAACTCAGAAGAAACAGTAAATGAAGCAAATATTGATTATTAGTCATCACATAACAAACCCTGGTGACTTAGAAATGAGAAGAGTCATGCTCAAAAGCTGAATTTGGCCATGATGGAAGGTCATGACTGTATAGAAGGCACTTTGCATGGTATGAAGGAACTAGTGTCCTTGATGGAAATAAGTCACAAAGATTTCAGTCAAATGAACATTTGATACAGCAAATAAAAATCAGTAGCTGAAAATAAACAGTCTAACACAGTAGTGCCCAATCTTGCAGCTGAATTCAAAGCTTAATAATATGTGAGCCAGATAGATCAAAAGATGTATTAGCAGCACAGGAAAAATAACAAAACAATGAATGCAAGGGGCTGTGATTCTTTATGAGTCACTGGAACATCAGTAAGAAAATGGCATCAGAGAGCTGAAGCCATCAGCTTGTAATAATAACTAAAAGGTTAAAAATAAGTTTTATGTATTCAAAGAATGACAGGGAGACTTAACTGCAAACTTTTCATAGCAACCTTCAATAGCAAGCCTGCAAGGCAACAAAGCTGAGAATTCTAAAGAAATTTTTATAATGAAATTTTTAGACAAGCACTTGGCATTACATTCACCTTCTTGCCAACATTATGATAGCAGGCAAGGCACACAAGTCCATTTTTAACTTTCAGTAAGGCAAACAATGGAAATACTTTAAGGTACCCTAGTGTAAGGAAAAAAAGGCATGTTAGATTATTGAGTCTACAAACCAAAGACATTTTTCAAGGAAAAAAAAAAAAGATGGATTCAGTTCTGGATCTGGACAGAAGATAAACAAATGTAAAAACAACAGTAGGCAGTATGAACTAGCAAGGCTGTTTCAAGTGGAGGGATCCTACTGGAGCAACAGTTTCTTGTAGGATGCTGGTGGCATGCTAAGGGTTTCCTGAACCATTTAGGCTGAGAGCAGTGTACAGGGCAGTTCTGAGGTGGACAGGGTGCTGCAGGGACCCAGGACACTGCTCTTGCACTGGCACAACACTCTGCCTCATGCTGTACTGCAGAACCAGGGCTCTTTATTATGGGTTGCACTATTACAAGTCTTTGTCTTATAAAGATGAACAGTTGTGCTTTGGACTCTTAGCTACCTGTTGTATTGAGAATCTAATTGCCATCCCTGAAAGCAGAGAACAGTTTGTTTCTGTATTTAGCCACTTACCCCTATCTAATTCACTGGAATGCTCTGATACACCCGTGAGCAGTTATAAAAGCTATGCAAATATTATCAACATATCTATAAATATTAATTTCATATTAAATCTTTTTGATCAGATTCACACACTTCCAGATTCTATTTCTGCAAATATTTCCCAGAACTCAGACTATCAAGTGTGTTTGCTGAAACAGCATATTTAAAGTAACTATTCAGAGCAGACTTTCAACTCGTAACTGCTAATATTCATGTCAGAGACCTAACTCAAAGCACTACACTTATCCATTTAGGAAACTGAAGGTTATCACATTACTTGGTGTCTCAACAACACAGTCCAAAATGCATTGAATGGCTCACAAAAAATACCAGAATAAAAACACAATTATGCTAACAATGCAAGTTAGTGACCTTCTGCAAGCAGTCTGCTGAGATGAGGAAAGCTGATGACATACACAAGTGAATATTTTGCTGAAATTAACTAATTTTCAATGAATATATTAGCATGTAACTACTGCATGAACCTACTGCAAATGGAAAACCAGGATCATCCTCATTTACTGAATTCTTTGTTACAAATTAACTACCCTTCTATAAAGAAATACTTTAAAATATCCACTGTGCACAAAATGTTTCTATATTAAATGGATCCATAATGCTTTATTAAAAGATCCAGTTTTAGAATAAACAACTGAAAATTAAGTTGATGCTGTTTAATATTGTTCTTTGTGGACCTGATGTACCTCCAGCTGAAATCAATGCAAGCCAGTTAAATAAATGCTCTTGGCAATTACTTGTTTGTGCCTTACCATATTAGCCATTCTTTGGATTAAATCAATGCTTAATGATTTTTTTCACTTTTAAAACACCACAACTGTTTCTCAAAGTCACCAAATCCATAGTCTTCTGCACAAACATGTAGACAAAAATATTGACTATCAAGTTCATAATTACAATACATCAACACATTTTCAACTTCTACACTACTATATTATTATTCGGTCAATATTTGTATTCCTTTCCCTGCTTAGCACAAGACACTGCTTCAGCTATTTATAGAGATTCTCATCCAGCAAAGCTACCTCTGAGGCAGCATTTGCTCTTATTGCCTTGTTTTCTTAATACAGTTTAAGCTGCTTCCATACTCCATTAGCATTAACATAACCATGATGGATCCAAAATTCAGAAAGAGTTGTATTTCATCTAGTCATATTTAGATTTATATGAAGAGTTATGAAAAGTAAAAAAGCCTACCTAATATCAGAATGTTGTAAAACTTCCTTAGCTGTCTGTTTTCATTTCAATCCTTAGTAATAAATACCTCAAGATTCTTTTTGAGACAGATTCTCAGTGGCACAACATGTGCTAACTTCTGTTTCAACCTTTCATACCATGGCTGATATATATTGTGAGACAGATACTATGGAGATAGCTACTGAGAAATGCCATAATAAAAAAAAACAACAACCACAAAGCTCCATCACATGTGAGATTAAATCTTACATCTATTTATTGAATTTTAACTCAGAAATTCTGAGGAAAGGAGAATACATGACTACAATTTTATGGCAAGTTAAGAGCATCTATTAGGATAAAACATAATAATCACAGTTATCTATGCCCAGTTGAATGCCCAACATTTCTGTTATCAAACCTAAAGAAACTGCAGATCAATTTTCAGGAATAATTAGCAAACTTAAGTTTATTAAATCTAATTCTGAGAAAAACAACAACAACAACAACAACACCAGGAATACATGCTATATGACAATACTACCAAAAAGAATATGTTTGTTAAGCACTTTTTTCAACCTACTGGCAAAGAAAAGATCTAGTGTCAGCTGATTCACACTCTCTGTAATTCATTTTGGTTTGTACTAGACATCCATAGTATAAACTTATAGAAGCACTGCATATAAACCAGTAATGGTGAGGAGAAAACAAATCCACAAAGGCTTTCACAGAAAGTAATGCTCCTAATATTTGTATCTCACACCACTTGTGTCTTTACTTGAACATCTTCCTTAGCCTCTCATTCTTGCTTAGCAGCCCTAGCACATCTGAACCTGAGACAAGCATAACCCAGGATGGCTCTGACTAAAGAAATACTAGCCCATCCATTTTGAAAGAAGGAGAACTTGGCATTGATAGCTTCTCAGTTATCAGCAATAATGAACTGCTTTTTGCACAGCAGAGCCACATGTGTGCAGTAACATTAGCTTTCTTGGCGGGCAAGAAGCAAAAGCGATACCAATTTAGCAGCTTTATCCTCATGTAACTGCTATTGACATATCCAAAGACTGATCTGTAACAAAGGGGTTTGAGAGCTTTTTTTACTCATTTTGTCCTGCCTCTTCTCAGACAATCAGACCTTCCAACAGAGAAAAACATCCCACGTCTGGAGTTTTGCACTGAAAAGCTTATAGAGGGAAGAGTAGAAAATGGTGCACTAAGGATTGTGTCATACTGCATATGAATGAAGCATATGTTCCACCAGCAATCTATTAGTGATATTTCCAAGCTAAGAAGTGCTTAATTATACTAATTTAATATTTATGTGTATAGTTAACTATAACTCCTTCCTCAGCTTCTGAACTGCAGGCCACTGTTGGCCACATTTGGATGCTCTCAGGCTATGTATATCCACAGGCTTCTAGGCTCCAGCATAAGGCTTTTATGTAAGATAATTCTTCAGACATTTTAGATTACTTAGATTGGATATTATTCCTGGTTTGACAGTAGGACCTATTTCCCTGAAGGCTCTTGGTTTCTAAAACCATGTGCAAACACATTATAAGAGATGGGCACAGCCAGCTGGGAAGGTGTAAAGAGACAAATGACCTGGATAAAGGCCATAAGTCATTAAAAGAATCCACAATGGTAGGAGAAGAATCCACATTTTTTTACTGAGATCCTTCTAGATTAGAAAATGTGACATTAACCCATATACTCTATCAATCTATTTTGTTGTTTCTTATAGGACCTAAAATCCCTTCTCACTGACACCTTTTTCTGTTGGTGCTGTCAATGTTTTTTTAAAATTGTGACTTTAGAAATATTTTTTTAAAACAGCAGAAACTTTAAGAGATGTCTAAATCAGCAATGTCTCACTTTGTCTGGCACCCTGAAAATATGAGTTGAGCCTGCCCCATCAGTCAGAGCTGTATGGTGTCAGCCCCCTTCTCTGACAACGGGGCAAGACAAAAACCTGACAACAGAAGTATTTCAGCTGGCAAACACAAGTCATTTCTGCTATATGAGTTTTATTCATGAACTGATAAAAGCATTCCTTTGCCAACACATGCTGTGCTTAAAATAAGGATTGTTATTGATATAGATATCTTGCCATAAGTATAATAGCAAGTACTTTCAACTGCAGAACAAAATTGCATGCTCTTCACTATTTTTTTTCTTTTTTAAATTTTGAACCACAAAAAACTTTAGACTTAGAGCATGAAGTTTGGTTAATTTCTTTTAAAGGTCATACCTTTCAGTTTTGAACCAAATCTTGTTTTGTGTTACTGCCCTGACCTAAACCTAATGACAAATACTAACATGAAAAAAAGAAATTATTTCAGCTCTTTTACTTGTAAAGGCCACCTCTACATTCTGTAGCAGCATGAGTCTAATGTATTGGATTTTCCCTGTCCTCAACATGACAAAAAGAAACATCTGCTACACAAAACAGAAGACTCTATCACTAATTATACATATATTTCCACGGACCTGTATGACTTCCAATATATCCAAATATTCTTTCCTATATAGAAACAAGAGGCAAAGAAATACATTTGGAAACCAGTTTCAGTTGAGTCCAACTGACATGATGTGAGAAGTACCAATTCCTCTTAAGTTCAAGCTTCCATCTTATCAAAAGAATGATTTGCTAATGACTTTGAGAGCTCTTACAATGACTCATTTGCTGAGAATACAAAGGGATACAATTCATTTTCCTCTGAATTAAAAACTCTAGGGTTTTTTATTCCAGGAAAGACATATATAAAATCATAGTAAATCTGTCACTTTATGCTTTTTGCCTATTTTAGCATCTGAGGAACAATAACTTCAAGGTAGCAAATGCCCTTTCTTTTCTGCATAAAGAATTGCAGCTATCTGTTCTATGAGTGAAATAGGTACTTGGTAACATAGTTCTAAAAGAAGCTGTAGAAAATAACTGTTCAAGAAGGAGGAAAAAAATCTATTGAAATTCTATAAAATAATATCTGGAAAAATACTCGGAAGAAATGCTAGTCTGTACTGATTTAATGCTCTTTCTTTTGAAGACCTTAACAGTACCCTGGGAGACTATTACAGCCAGAAAGATCTGAATTTTGTCTTATTCTGTGGTACCCTCATATCTCCTTGAGGAATAGTTTATTGCAGAAATAAAATATTTACATTTCCTCTACTTTAAATCCAAGGGAAAAAATAAATAGAACCCAATCAATAGTACTGAACTTCTTGAAAAAATAAATAATTGGGAAAGCAAATCAAATACAGGGAACATCTTGTGATCTGATATACTGTAAAGAATTTTCACAAAATTTAGTTTTCAATGGTAAGGATAAGACCATGGATTTCAATAGAGGTCAATTAATCAGATATATGCCCCTTTGTTTTCTCAGGCTCTGGGAGGATATAAAAAATATGTAATATTTCGTTTGAAAGAGCACAGGAGTCATTTTATACTAAAATCTCACAGAAAATAGAGGTTGTTGCTGGGCTGAAAGATGTCAAATAAACCTGAAAAAGAGAATTGTAACAAATAACTTCATTTTCACACCAGAATACTTTAAGAAAATTGTTGGTATTCCCTTGCTCAAAGCTCCCTATTCCAACAGTGTTTCCTCCAACTGACTTTAGAAGCAACAACTCACTCTGGGATGTTATTAGGGGTAACTTATTTAATGACAGCAGTTCAGAAAAAACAGACTGATTTAGTGGGTTCAGTCCAGGTTTAGGTAATTAAGGCTTGTACAACTGAAAGAGCTGGAAGGACTGTAGCAGCTTTATCTTGATCATTCAACAAGAGAAACTCTTCTGACAACCATTTAGGCTCAGTGCCATGAAAATATTCTGGGATAAATAATTAGATCCTCTTCACTCAGGGGTTCTCAGGTTTCTTACAGCCATCTACAGCCTCTTCAAAAGCCTTGTCAGACTATTTGCTTCCCAGGATGCTGAGACACATATGATCTATGTGTTTTAGTGTTTTATACATCATTTAGTACACCCCAAATTTGGAAGTATCTGGTTATGCTTGAAATAATTAGAATCACTGTTTTGGTTTTGTTTGGGGTTTTTGTGAGTTTGTTTGTTTGTTGAGTGTATAGCAAGTGTGCTGGAAAAATCTGAACTGAGTTTGGGACTCCACTGTCTGTGGTACTCTGAACACTTAGACCTGAGCCATTGAAGTTCAGCAGTAAAAATCTCATTGGGTTCAAGGAGCTCAAGAATGCAGAAAGAGAATCTGTGATACTTGAATATTGAAAAATGGGCAACAGAAACATAGGTTAAGAGAAGGATCCAGGCACTGAAAAGATGAAAGACTAAGCAATACGGAGGTGAAAAGTCAAAAATAAGAATTCATTTTATTTCTGTCTTCTTTAATGCAGGAGGAATAAAAGGAAATTTTATTTGACAGAGTGCATACGGAGCAAAGAAGATACCTGTTCTTCCTGGCTCTGGCACTGCTTACTCTATCTTTTATTTCAGCTTTCATAGTGGAACTCATAAACATAGCTTGCTGCAGAACAGAACTCAGCACGAAACAGACATTTTTTAAGTACAACACCTCCGTGATCTTTCCCTTTTGCCTGTATTTAAGCATGTTAATCCATCCTCAAAAGTAGCAATGCTCTCCACATATTTATGTGCTAAGATTCTCTTGATATTCAAGAATATATAAAGTTGTTTATCATCCCCTATCATAATGCTATATTCTCCCCCAAATTCATTGATCGCACTTCAGACAAGAGAAACCAATGTCAGTAATACTCCTGCATTAGTCACATTTGGAGTCAAGGGTCCTTCTCCCCACAAACACTTAGTAATCATAGTTTCACAGATAAATTCTTTGGAAATTTCTCAAAGGAGCACTGGTGCATGTCCTGCATTCAGTGACATAAAGCAAAGCAGAGAGATAATTATCCTGTGAGCATGGAGTCAGTGCAGTGTGAAAAAGGAGCAAAAAATCCCAATGCTGTCATTAACTGCTGCTAGCTGCTTGTCATCTGAGAGTGGAGGACAGCCCATCACAGCCTGTACTGGTAGATGGGCAGATGAGAACATACCTGTACACAGTAGGATATTTATAAAATCTAATCATGCAGGAAAAAAAATGCAGAAATTGCCTCACAAAGAGTTGTAGCACTTATTTCAGTTACATGACATTTCATCTTTCCTATAGAGCCAGCAATGTCATATTGCTGATCTTTCCCTGATTTAAAACTACATTTCCAAAAGCCTATTAAATACTGAAGCTTTGTACAGTTCCTGAACTGAAACAGCATTATGGAGGAAGACAACCACTAAATTAGAGGAAGATTTTTCTACTTGCAGCTGATCTATTGCCTTTGAAAACTGGGAACATTTTAAACTTTTTTAAAGCACTCTGTAAATATTAGCATTTAAAACAAGGGGGTTCTTTTCTCACTTCTGTGCAAATAAGCAAAGAAATGGCCTCTATGCATATGGTGGTGAAAAAGAAGAGGAGCATCAGACCTTTTTAGTCCCTGACTCCAGCAACCTCAGGCAGGCAAAGCAGGAGCCACTCAGAAGCACAATCCTATGTATACAGTATATAGGTTTCAATGCATGCTAGAGTAAAATTAAAACACCCAATACAAGACCAAAAACCTAAAAATATAATGCGCCATAAGAAGAAAGAAAGAAGAAAGGTTTCATCACTGGCACAGGTCCTGGAAGAGGAACACATTTGTTATATAAAATCCCTAGATGATACTATAAAAAAATCATGTTCCATGTTACAGAAAAAGTACAAACTGAATTCAACAGTCCCAGTGAGGCTGATTTGAGTTTGCCTAAGTCCTGACCAAAGTGCAACAGCTAAGAGAAAGGTGAACCATTCCCTTGCTCTGTCTGGATGCCAAAATATCCCTCAGGAGGTTAGAAAGAGGTACTGATGGTGCTGTTGGTCTTTTAATTATGATAATCTTTGGCATTTCTCTAACTGGATTAACTATAACCAAGTTACTGAGTTGATAGAGAAACTGTATTTTGGTTTGCAGAAAAACGTGTTCCTGTTTATTTGTAGTATCATTATTCACAACAAATATCTTAATCTGCTATTTCAACTGATTCATGTACATTTTATTTATTTTACTGGCTGGCCAAGTTCTGTAGCCATTTCAAGAGACAACTTGCTAAACTTCTAAAACATTTTAACTTTATCTGATTTCTCTTTCATCTCTCATACTGAGTGGTAAAACACATTTTTCTTATTCATAAAGAATGTCACAAACACAGATTTCAACTGAAGTCTGATCTACACGACAGCTGCTGAAGCCACAGACGAGAAAAACTCTCTCAAATTGAATGAAGCAGGATATAAACGATAGCACCTTCAGTGCTAGGTGCACTGTCGAACATCGCATCAGCAGAGCTGGTTAAGATATATTGCTTTGACTATTGTATTTTATTCTCATGGCAATAGCAGATGGTATTTCTGTTTAGACTTCAGCAGGTCTTATTCTCCTAGAAACCTCACAGCAGCAGGACTGCTCTGAAGTGCTACTGCATGAAGTGAAATTTCCCAAACCAAACTCAGTAGTTTAATTCATCTGTGTTAGTTGAAAACACAGAGCTTCACTTGGTTCAGTTAACCTCCAGGAGCAATTCCCCAGAGAGGACACAACCTCAGATGGTATGAGCTGAACTGGCATTACACCTAACTGTTCATGTATTTCCACCTTTCCCCTTTTCTACTTTGGCTTTCAGTAACATCGATTTTCACCTGCGCAGGCAGGCAGGCAGGCAGGCTCCCCTCAGATGGCCAGGAGGAGCTTGAACAAAGAAAAGCTTTGGTGACATTTCCAACTGGCATTTTTTCAGCTGATGCTTAATCAACAGCAAGATGTGCTGATGCTTGGAAACACCGGAGTCCAAAACCAGGTGCAAGGATTTCAATTTGACAAGAACATTCTGCAAAGCTCACAAAATCAGTTTGGGGTTCACAGAGCCGTCACGCATAGCGTATAGAAAGGAAGTCATTTAAAAACTGCAGCCCATTCCCTTGCTCCCTGCTCTACAACTCATGCAATCAGAACAGGTCCACTAGGAGAATATGAATATTGAGCACATACCTTGGTCATCTTTGAGCACAGGAATGGGCAAACAGACAACCATTGCATTACTTGGCTTTGCTACATGCCTCTGGCTGCAAACCTCTTGATAGTACCTTGCAGATTTTTAAACAATATTAAATGGATATGGATAAATGGAAGGGAAACAGGCAAAGAAGAAAAAGATGGAAGGCAGGCAAAATAGTCCTTCTCAGCCGAGCTTGAGAGCAGAATGATCTTTTCAAGGACTGCACAGGACATATAAAGTAACTTCCTCAAAAAGCTTAAAAAAAAGAAGAGGCCTCTTTAATAGGCACTTTTCCTGGTGAGTTCAGTTGCAAAATGGGTCTCCCTTTTGCTTGGATTTTTCTCTCTCAAAGGTTAACAGGCTTTACACTTGTCTTTTGCACCTCTCTAAATCCACTGAGCATTATCTGACTGTCTATATATTAATCTTATAACTTAAATAATGTGAACTTAGTTATTGTGTTCACCCTCATTTTTATGTATGCAGTTGCATTTACACTGACAAAACACTGTTTAGAAGCATTTTGGCACATGCTGCATGTTAACAGCTACTATATAAACCAAAGTTTCATTCTACTTTCATAGAGAGGTGGAAATATTCACAAATGTCAGATCTGTGTCTGCTCCTATACTTATGTAAGTTGAAAATACAAGTCATCATGCATGTAAATACACCCACACATTGTTTTCTTAGCATGGACTAAAATACAATTTAAATGCAATACACTATGATAGTCTAAAACTCTTAACATCAGATTAGGGGTTTAATTATATAGTAATGAAATTATTTGTATGAGTGTTTCAGTAGAGAACTGAAACATCTGTCCATATAATCTCTTACTAAGAGCATGACTGTCAACATCTAAATATATTCTGCATTTCAGTTAAGAGGTTCTACAGAGATTTTCTTCAATCAAAAGCAGATAAATCTGGTAGTACCTGAATTTCTGTACATGTCAGAACATGGAATATATATTTGTTTATATTGTTGCATGATAAGATAGCATGATATAATAAAAATAAATGTATATTCCTACATTTCAGTCTCAATAGCTTTACTTGGGCAGTAAAAGAGAGAGGCCAACTGTCTCATGCATGCCATGTATAAAAATCAGTAATTCAAAGATCTATATGATAATTCTTATGCTATGTGAACTGTGAAACTCCATAGAGGATCTCTGTATCTAAATCAATGGATACATTGCATTCCTCATTTTGATAATATTTTTAATGTTACAAAATTTTATCAAAATCCTCTATTTTTTCTTCTCTATTAGAATATTATATAGTATTGCCACTAAATAAAGATAAAAGTGTAAACATAAAAGTACCTTTCCATTCAGTCTGTGAATGTTTACTGTTGGTATACAGCAATAGACCACACTGCAGTGGTTTTATACCAGCTTTCTCCAAAAATCAGGAAACAGTTCACTTTTCAAGGCATTTCTCTTCTTTCAGTCTGACAGTTTATCCACTTTCTTATTTTTATAAGGATACTTCTCCCTAATACATGTTCTATGGAACTCAAAGGCTTGTGTAATTGAATTAGCAGGTTTATAGAAAGTAAGTTAAAGCCAAAATTGCAAAGGTGAGAATGGGGAAAGAAGGAATATTTCAGCAAGATGCAGCCTATTATGTAAATTTTTCACCACATGCCATACATAATGAATAAACCTTGTGCTCTTAACACTTTGATTATAGACTATACAGACAATGCAAATTAAAATTCCTGCTGCTCTATAAATGCAATAAGAGGAAATTATGTAAATTTTAACACATCAGATTGATTTGGTTGAAATGAAACCTGTTCCACTTGATGTTTTAGGGGAAGAGCCACAATTACAATGATTGAGAAAGAGCAGTGTTAATGAAGTGTGTTATTGCTAATCAATTCCTCCTCCTCCAGTAATGGCACAGCCATGTGCACTGTCACTACACATTCACTGGCAAATGTAACCACTCACACCACCACAGAGTTTACAGGGCAGAAATTAAGGCTTCCATATACTCATGTCTATGGTCCTTTTTAACCTCAAAGATTTCACAGTAAAACTATGACAGACATTCAGGAAAGGTGCATGTTCTCATATAAAATAAAACAGGAACCTTTTTGGCAATTCTGCCTGGCTGACTATCATGCTGCTGCAGATTTGGTGTGATACCAACTAAATAACTTAACTTTGAGCGAAATAATCACCTTTCTACTGGCTGATCTCTTGGCAAATATGGAATTATCACGTGGTAATAATTTGAACATATTTACTTAATTGAAATGAAAAGCAAAGTATTTCAAGCTTAAAAGGAAGTTTCCTGTCGAAATTGAAGAGACTAAAAAAAATTGGACTCAATGGTTTTGAAAGTTTCACACTATGTGTTTTTCCAATAACAGAGTTAGCTGGGAATTATGGTAGGAAATTAGAATGTCTTTGTAACTGAGTATAGTTGATTTCATTCTGTAACCTTATTGCAGAGAACTGCAGTGCACACAGCTGACAGAGCTGTTTTACAGTTAGCCAATATGTGAACTAGATTACATCTTCTTTACTCAAAGCAGAGGAGCATCTCTCCAAGCATCATGTCACTAGCATCATGTCACTACTTTCAACAAAATACTTTGTATAGCTTCTCACCAGCATGACAAACAATTGCAGAATACTGCTTTGTTGCCTTATTTACAGTGTTATTTAAGAAAATTAAATAGATTACTTATTATAATTTTGCATTTTGCAGTCCTTCTGTTCTATAGAAATTTCCACGGCATTTTAAAAGAAAAAGTTGCATATGCAGAAGGATCTGCAGTATTACAAATGTGTGGCTCTTATTATTTCAGAGGTAAATATGAGAAGGTGGGATGAGCCAACATGTTTTATTTTCTTTCTATTTATATAACTTTTATATTATTCTCAAAGGCATTTGTCACCACATGCAGTGACTGCATTTGTTTCCTGTCTCTACTGACTTGTCTCCCACTAATTTATTTCTCTTCCTGCTAAGATATAAGGAAGCACAAAGACATCTCACTAGCTTCAACAGAAGTTTGACATTGCAGGTCGTGAATATAACACATACAAAACCAGGACAACACAGGCAATGAGAGCCTTTATGCAGAAATGACATAGCAGTTAAACATACAACACACACACTAAAACTGGCACTTACCATAAGAAATTTCAGTATATTATGTTTGGTCCATGAACATGGAAAAAGAGGGGTCAGACCCTAGCTGTGAAAAGAAATCTGGCAGCTCAAAAGAAGAAAATGCAAAAATGAAAACAAAAGGGAAACATACAAAGGAATTAATTCTTCCTGGAAATAAAGTGACATTTTTGTAGGCTAAGAATTCATTCTTGTATCAGCATGTACAAAATATGCCAACCAATTTCTGCTTCATTAATCCTGAATTAGCGTGACTGCCACCAATGGTGAGAAGCACAGAGAAGACTTGGGACTGAGCTCTGCTCCCTTCAGACCATTGGCTCCTCTCAGCAGCCTAAATTTCTTCTGACTTTTGGCTGGGGCTGCTAGAGGATTCAGCTGTGAATGAACTCTCCTCTGCATCCGAGTGCACTCTCTACGTTACGCTGTGCTAATTAGAATCTCAGAGAATGACATGGTCAAAGAGCCACTTAGAGCTTGACAAACAGAGGTTTGCACAACAAAATACGAAAAATCACATAAAATTGACAAACAGGAAAAACAATGTCAACTAAGTGAACTTATGGGAGCAGGAGCGAACATTCGCAAGATTTGGAACAGATGTTTAGTTATATAAAATAAACACAAAGAATCACAGTGGTAAATATCTCAACCCACAGGAATCAGCTCAACTTCTAGCTCACAAAGATCCTAGAAAATGGAACCTCTCCACACTAGCATTTGCTTGAATTCTTTGGCTTCAGACTGCTTTGTTTATAGAAAAAAGCTCTCTTTGATGTTGGAATATCAGAAGGAGTGAAACAATAAATTTCCCATATTCTAATATCCAGGCATCCTAAGCTTGTTCAAGCACCCCTTGATTCATGAAGGCAAATAATTAAATTACCTGAACTTTGATCAAGCAGTTGCTGCAGTCCCTTTTTGATGTAGAATGTGGCTGTTTGAAGCTCCAGACAGATAACCAGACCATATGTTTTTTAACCCTTTTGCCACTAGTAGTTGATTTTATGTAAAGTTCTGTCATTTCAAAGTGAGCACCACAATATGGGTTCCTGATGCAATAGTTGCATAGAAGGTATGGTAGATCCAATAGGATCCTCATACCACAGAGTTGATGGGATGTTTATTAAAAGGTTTAAACTCCTCCTCCTAAACAAGGTGAAATTACTTTTCAGTTAAGTTAACTTGCATTAATACTATGCTTTGGAAGCTGCTCATTAGATGGCATGTCACTGAGACACAAAAATACTTCTGAGAAGCCAGGGGGTTTGTCTTTGCAATACAAGAGGTTTCATCACGTTCCAGGCTTTCTAACTATTTCCCCAAAAGAAACATGAGTGGGGCACACACTCATCTAGTCAGGTCAAAGAATGCTCTTAAAATAGGAAAAACAAATATATAGTTTAAGCCTTTCATTCTTCCCTTTCCTCAGATACAAGCACCTGGATGAAGTCATCTTTGCCATTAACAAGTCAAAGTTCTAGCCATGCTGTCTGAAAACCAGAACAGAAACTAGAAGTCAATACAGTTACTGTCCTCCCAGCTTATTTGCAATTTTGAGCATGGTTACTGAAAGAATTCCTCTCCATAAATAAGGAATTACGCTTCTCTTCATTCATTCTAGGGTTCTTTTGGGACACGAGGAGGTTACTAGAAGCGCATAATTACAAGGCATAATTAATGTATAGGGATCTCTTACTCAGTTCCCTGTACAGCTTCAACAAAATAACCATATATATTTATACACCCCTTAATTTTAGCAACAGTTCTACAGATTATGGAAATTACCCCACCAGACTACTGAGAAGTGAAAAAAAAAACAAAACCCAACAGTTTTGCAATAGGATTTTTTCTGGTATCATTCATGGTAGAAACACATCTGTCCTTCAAGGCACAGCTGTGGAAAAGATTCATGTCATTCAGCCTGACATCTCAATTCATAAGGACACAGGCTTAAGAAAGCATAATGAATATGCCTGGCCTACTATAGATAACAGACAAATTATTTGGGGGCATGAGGATGTAGATAGAAATTCATGTCTTTACATTTCAAACACTTGATGTGTTATTAAAAAGTTGGTATGCTTCTAATTTGTTGGAAAATAAAACTTCATACCTTTTAAAAAGCCCGAAGGGGAAACGCGTGTAATCAATTGGTAAGAATGAGAAAGGATGAGAATGTGTATACAAGTCTGTGGTTTTTCCATTAAAGCACAGGGGCTGCATATATAACTGACATGTGAAAAAGGAAACCACCATATCTGAGTTACACAAAATACTCCTTATAACATTATTGAAAAGCCTGAAAGGAGTTGCTGCTGACCTCAAATTGAAGAAGCAATTAGCATTCATTAACTAGAAGTAATAAACTGCCCAAGGCATTTATGAGTTAAATATAGTCTAGATTTAAGCACATGGAAACAGTTAAAACACAAGCTTTTAAGCAGTTTATGATTTCATTTCTAGTAAAAACAGATTTAATTTCCAGATGGGGCATACCTCTAGGCCAAAGCATTCTCTCCTCCAGCAGGCAAAATTATTTAATACCAATAGAAAACTCTATTGTACATGTTATTAATTTCATTTACATTGCTTCATTTTTTTAGTAAAGTCTCAATGACCTGTAAATTTTTGGCAAAAAAATAATAAGTTATAAGTCTCATTTTCAGTAGCTCTGACATTATGTACAACTTTCAAGAAATATGTTGCTATTAATTCATTTTTTAAGTAAAATATATATATTGCTCCACAGACTGTATAGGGTGATAGTCAGAAACAGGATTTAACTGTTTAGCTGTGAGAACAAAATACAGATCTGCACCCAGTTCATCAGTAATCTGATACATGTAGACAATCTGGTTCAAGTCTGCTCCAGAGGATGCCCTACAGAATCTTTGGAAGGCAGTAATTGCAGCTAGCATACTTTCTGACCTCTAGCTCATCATAAAAAAAAAAAGCCAAGGTCATGACAACAAGCAACTGTCAAATCTTGCGAAGTATCAGAGCTGGCATTTTCTCTATAGATTTGATTATTTCAGCCAAACTAATTTCTTGTTCAATTTGATTGGGTAATTAAATATTAGTGCAATTTCTTACATACAATGGTGTATTGATAGTATCCCTAAAGTTAGTAGGACTAGAAAGTAGTTTAGTCCTGAAATGCATGCTTAAAAAACAAGTTAATGTGATTACCAAAACTACTTTAAATTTACATATCAAGGATATTGTTGAATAAGACCAATGTCAATTGAATAACCCCAACAGTTTCTCTGTTTTGTAACCAATTGACCAGATAGAACTTTAACCAGTGATGTGCAAACATCAGATGAATAGTTTTAAACTTGTCTGCTGATGTAAGTCATTAAAAAAGTCTGCAAACAACAACAATATTCCGAGCACACCTTAAATAAGGAGAACATTTCCTTAAGCCTTTTGTGTGTACAAACACATAGTGAAGGCATTCAATGCCATTCAACAACAAAGGTCAGATTTTTGTAATTAGACTTTTGATTTTCATCATGTTTTTTGACTGCTCCTTTAAAACCCAGGCCAGCAGCCACTCACTCATTTGTGATACTACAGAATCACAGCACGTTACTGCAGCATGGAGTAAATCTTTGTGTGACTTTTTTCAGTGGAGTTCATCGTGCCCTAGTCAGATATGACATCTCCATATTCTACATGAAGAGTCTACTGAGGCAGTAAGGGTGGTTTCTATTTCTTTTTTCATGAAATTACTTGAGGATTTCTCAGATCACACAAACGTCAACTTATTTAAATGTGAGGTTCTCTTTGTTATGATGTAAATACATAGGAAGTCATTGAACATATTGAGAATTAGTTTTTATCCTATCTAACTGCTCCTAGTAGTTTAACAGAATACTTAGCCAAACACAAAGAAAGCAAAACTTCTGCTTCTGGAGCCACAAAATGAAGTAATGTGTGCAGAAGGTAACTGGACATTACTAACAACAAGATAGTAGTGAGGGGCACAATTACACTGCAGCCTAGGAATGGCAAATCCTTGTTTAATTCAGGTAGAAAAAATAACCAAAGGAGAATGAAAGTGTTGGATTAGCCTGAGCCAATCAATAGAGAAAAATGTTTCCATATCTGAGGATAAGTGGTAACGGTTGAGTAAAGCAGAAATGACACAATGAAAAGGAAGGCTAGAAGAGTCCACTATACCTGATAAAATGGAAGTTATGGGAGGACAGAGCAAAGTTTGCACTGAAAAATGGGAAAATCTGGTGGTGAAAAGCTCACTGAATATCAGATTTTGTGCTGTAGAGAGGAAGTAGAAGCTAATAAACTGAGGCATAAGAAATATAATCTAAACATAAGCGAGGTCAATGAACTCAGGATGATGACGATGAAGGAACCTGAGAAAATAAGAACTATGCCTAGGAGCACTGGTTCTATCTTACTGAGGTTGTATAGACAGTAAACTTAAATATTGTACATGTTTTATTTTAATCCAGATTATATAGATATCCCAATTAGCTCTGAAGTCTCCAAATCAACATTTGTACATATCAGTGGACTATGAACTGGATTGGGAATCACTGAGGAATGGATCATCTTAAACTAGCTTCACTGCAAAGGTTTAGCCAAAGACTGCACCATCAAAAAACACACACTAGAGATATCTAAGAGGACTGTTAAATTTAGTACTTGAAACAAGACTACATATTTATAGTTTATGAACATTTTTTTCATATAAATATTGCAAATTCACAATTTTAGAGACAGAAAAACTATAATGACCATTCTAAGTCTGACCTACAGTCACCTGTATTGCTACCTAATCAGCCCTTTTATATGGAAATGATAAATTGTTTGTCTGTAAATGCCAATGCCTGCTATGCTTCCTTCTTGCTTTAGAAAAAGAAATGCTATGTAAATTGCCACTGTGCTAAAAAGAATTGAAATGCATACTAATCAGCTGCATTCACTGAGCTATACCAGCTATAACTGGAATGGTGACAAATAAAGAGGCAACAATCAGTGGTGGACAAAGTTTTCTATCAGAATCAAATCCCCAAGTAAAATTACTATTCAACTGCTTTTCAAAATTTTGGAACCTCTTATGTCTGGAGAAATTGGGTTTGAAACTGTGAATGAACAGTAACTTCCACTAATGTGAAATATTAAAGATCTTCACTGGAATTTCAATTGCAAGAAAAATATGCTGAAAGAGAATGGAAAGGAGATGTTGTCTTTAAAAATATATGTTCACTGTATGCATTGGCTAAATGTTTGAGTGATTCTTCAGTTACATCAGTTTAGTTAAATAATGATGGTTCCATGCACTATGAAACTGAAGGGTTTGATCACTGTGCTGTACATACTGAATTAACCTGGCAGCACTCACATTGGCCATTCCTCAGAAAAAAGCTTACAATCATTTCTGCCCTGACCAGAAAGGACCCTGCAATGATGAAACACAAAATCTTGTCTTGAATGGTGATCTAAAATGGACAGAGAGATAGAAACACCTAACTGCACCAGACTACATGGTCAAGTCTGCTGAAAGGGAGGACTGCCTGCTCTGAATCCTAAAATCTCAAGAGCTAATTTTAATGCTAATTTTTTATTTGGTAAATGCCAGTCAAAGTCTTGTATTTACCTCAAGATTGCTCTCAGAATTCAGTTATTATTTCCAAAAATTAGGTATAAACTTTCTGAATATCAATTTTCTCAAACAATTTAAAGATTGAAGTTTTTACATGTTGCTTCAATTAAAATTTTCACCAACACACAAAAAATAATTTTAACTCTATACATGAAAATATACATAAATGTGCATAAAGTACACATAATATCTAGGCAGGTTCATAATGTTGTACAATTCCAAAAAGGTCTGAGAATCCTTCTGTGGTGGCTAGTATACTTACAGCTATTCTGCTCTGGTTATGAAAATACATTTATTTTAGGTTCAAATGTCAGCCAACTTTGCACAAATTCTATTTCTTTTGTTTGCCTTACAATGTCAACATACAAAAAAGAAACTAATAAAAATTAGTTGATAAAAGATGAAAGGAATAATGCAGTTATTCATCCAGCAGCCAAGATCTTTGAGATAATTACTTTAAATCAAGGAGGGACACATCATTTACATTTATGACTTAATACTGACACATGCATGTATTAATAAAACAGTTAGCATTAATGGAAATAGGGTTTAGTCTCCCGATTCAAACAGAGCTATCATTTCTAGTTTATACTGAACTAATGACTTCTCCTTGCCAGAATGATATGTATGCATGTCTTTAACTATTTAACTTAACCACTGAGACCAATTAATATGTTTCTGAAGTTTAATTTTTTAAAAAATATATAGCAGCAGCCTCACTGGGATAAGAATTATGTTGAACTGGAGTTTCTATGGCACTAGTTTAACCTTAAATGTTATACTCTCACATGGAATATCTAACCATCACGCTGTATAAAATGAGGAGTACTGAAACGCAGTGCAGAAGCAGCTGTTTTCAAATGGGACTGACATCAAGTTAATGAACATTTTAGCTTACCAAACTAGCACAGATTCTGTGTGATTAGGAGCTCATGTGAAAAGAAATGGTGGCTGTAGGAAGTCACATCATAAATTTAATCTCCATCCCACTTGCTAGTGTGAGGATAGAAGTGAGGAACAAACCTGTGTACAGCCAAGTCAGGCTGTGTTCAAGCTGTGGGGCAGTACTGACCTGTGCTGGCACCACAAGCAAACCTGCACTAGTTGCACCACACAAAGATAAGGGTGCTTAGTGCCACGAAGATCACAAACTCCAGTCTTCACCTGTGTGGGCCTGTGTCTCCACAGCATCATTGGGAGCTTATGGGAAGACTGTCAGACCATACTACCACAATTAAATGAAAGCTTAAGTTTAATTACTGTCTAGAAAGGTACCCCATAGCTTACATTCATGTATCAAAGTTCTGTTCAATTTTGTCTAGTTTATAGTACTTCACGATCCACAATTGCGTTTTAAGTTAGTTTACTCATGATGTAGTTACAGCCTTAACTGCTGATGAACTATTAAATCATCATTATAATACTTAACTAGATTTGGAAACCTATTGCTGCTTTGTTCACCATCATTCTGGAAAATTCTTGCTCCTCTTTTACATTCAGTTACTTGGTCCTTTTAATCCATTTACATTGATTTCTACTACCCCAACTATGCTTACCATTGCATTACAATTAAGAGTTCTGAAGAACTCTTGCTGATTCAGAAGGGAATGGGCTCTTACTCATTGCCAAACTTTGGAGAGAGAAAAAAAACCAAACACAAAAAAAACCAAACAAAAAAACCCAACCACAAAAACCCCTTAGAATTTGCTTAAGCTAGCACTTTAAAATTAAAGTGCTAAATTATGGCTCACGGAGCCAGCAGAACTCAGTGGGACTAGGATGCCTGAAAGCCACTGCACCACCCAAGCAGTTATGGAAGAAGGCCTTATGCCTCTGTCAGGCAAAATTAACCATAATGTCACCTTCCCCACAGGGTACTGCTCAGCAGCAGAGCTGGCTGCTCCAGATACTTGTCTCAGAATTCCTGCTGTCTTGCAAGGCACTGCTAATGCTCCAGCCATCCATAATGTACTCTGGAGGGCCATGAACATGACTGGCAGCTCTTAACTTTTCCATCCAGCCTGAGTGCATCTAACAGCTTAAGGGATGTTCCCTATCTTGAAGAGCAGAGGATACTCAGTTAAGGGGTCTTGGGCTGCTCTTTACCACACAGTGTTCTTCAGCAAAGCGGTGCTCAGTTTTCAGAGCGGCAGTTACTAACTCTCTCACCAAGAGTTGTTACTCTAAGATAAATCTTAATTAATACTCTAAATCAGGCGATTGACAGCAAACTGTACAACTATTGTGGCATTGCGTTGCCCGTTTTTGGCACAAAATCTGTAGACAGCAATTTCTACTGGACACTTCAGCTCCTCTGGCTGTGTATCTGCTCAAGTGGAGATCATACAACATTCTAATTTTCTGCTCTCCGTTACTTATACTGTGTATTTTTTATACACAGGAATTTGATTGGTCTATGAGTCAAATCACAGATCTGTGCAGCCCAGCATCCTGCCTTTAGGAATACCCCAAAGTGGTTGTCTAGTGTAAAGAACATCAGAACAGGGCAGGTGAAGATGAGACTCCTTCCAAGCCTGGAACCATTTAAGATCTATACTATCATATATGTCCCTTTTGGTCAGTAATTCCAATGAGGGGTGTAAAACAGTATCTCTTATATTCGAACGTGCTACAGGATATACAGAAACAATTTAGCCCAATCTAATTTTCTCAGTCTTTCTGTTGTTGACCTAGATGTGTACAGCTCAAATTTAACCAATTTGTCCCAATATCTTTTTTTATATGAAAAATGTAGTAGTAAGAGCTCTCAAGCATGACAATATTTTCTAAAGAAACATGTTTTGTTTTGCCATATCATTTTTTTTTTCCAGCTATAAACTCTTTCAGTTAGTATAGCAAGTGCTAACACTGCCTTGAAAAAGGAAGGAGTTGGCAAACCCCTGAAGAACCAACCCACTGCCCTGAGGGGACTGAGTTATTCACCGTACCTCTCAGCCTCCAGCTGTGGCACTCGTCAGACAATCTGAAGTTACAGGAGCCCAAAACTTTGAAGCAAGCGCCCAGACGGTAACACGACGCCGAAGGTAACGCGATCCAGTGCCGAGCAGGATGCTAAAGCTCACAGAACACCTGACCGTTATCCCGACCAGGAGCCAGGGTGGGTCCCTTGCGGCCGTTGGGTGCCGGCAGTGACGCTGCTAACAAGACGGCTTTTCATCGCGCCCGGAAAGGCTCTGCCGGGCGGAGCAGCAGTGCCCTCTAGTGACCGCCCGCCGCCAGCACCGCCACCGCGCCGGGCCCGCAGCCAGCCCCGCGCCGCGCATCGCCCCGCCGTCGCCAGCCCCCGCTCTGCCCCGAGGTCCTTCCTCAGATCGCCTTCCGCCCACCTGCGGAGGGAGGCGGCGCGACGGCAGGCTCAGCGCCAAGAGAAGAAAGGCGGAATTCCACAAACACCGGCTGCCCTGAGTGAGACCTCTCCTCTGGGAGAAGCGCCTGCAAATCTGCTGCCCTTTGGTAATGTTTAAATGGCTTTTCAAGTCTGTCCTTACACAGGAAGGGAAAATGAATGGGTTCAATAATTTGGCGTGCGCAGGCCTGCACTTGGATTTATCAGTAATTTCACAAGTCTAGGAGTATCCTAGTCTTCAGTATCAAAACCCAAACACAGAACTACATTGTCTCCTAAAATACCACAAAAGAGTTCTAGAAGTATATGACTACAGTGTTTGTAAACTGAAAAGAGATAAAATAGATAAAAATGACATGAAATGATAATGCTTAAGTGTAAAGTAAGTCCTCTTCATTCACACGGACAAAGTGCCTGATCCCAAACTACACTCAAATCAATGGACATCTTTCCATTTATTTCCCCAACCTTTGGGTTGGCCCCAACAAAGGGACAATGAAAACTTAAGTGCCAGTAAGCAAACAACAAAAATAAAAGTATAGCATAGGAAACTGTACACAGCTTTTTAGCTTAACATGCTAGTAGAAAAACTGAGATGCACACAAAAAGTCTAGAGAGTATGTTGCTCAACAGTTTCAAAATAATTGATTCCAGATGAGACCTCTGCTGCTCACACACTGAACATATTTTGCTAAACATCCAGCTCACAAAATGGATTCAAAATTGACTTAGGGGGCTCACCAAAAAGAGGTGAATTTAAGTTTTAAATTACATTAAATTTCTATGCCATCCAAGCTAGAAATAACTTTTATTGTGGAAATATCAGCAGTAAAACATGTATTTCTCAAGTTGTGCTTTGTTTAGTTAACAGCATTTGCAGAAAACAAAAATGTTAGTCTACTGGAATTCTGAGCTTCACATATGTTACCTACACTCAATTAAATATGTTGAATGTTGTCAGAATAGCATGTTAATTCACATTGAGACCACATGATATTTTAAAGCATTTTATCAGATAAATCACAGAAATCATTCTAATCTGTGTAGCTTCCCTTTGTAGTTTTACTGTTATGCAAAAGAAAAATTTATTTGGCTATTCTGTCCCTCAATCAACCCTTTCCATACATATTTCCCTCTGAAACTGCTGATGATAAATTGCAATGACTTTTCTCCTCTCTTGACATAATCTATTGTAGCAGCATTTCTAGTAATGAAGTAATCTAGTTCTCAGTGATTTTTCTGGACAGGCAACACTTAAAATTTCAGCAAAGTTAAAGCTGATGGAGAGAAGTCTATAAACAGCGTTCTCTGCCCATGCTCATTCTCTGATGCTCTAGTGCAATGCTGAGGTGGAAAAAATAAATATCCTGTTCTAGGGCCTAAGAACACGAACCACCCTGCAGGAGGAATGTGTCTTTTAGGTTATTTTCCTAAAGAATTTCCAATTCCTTTATTAAAGATCATGTTCTTAGTTCTGTAACTTTATTTTTTTGTTCTCCTGCAAGAGGAAGGAGAACTGCTTTAAAAGTACAGTCAGAAACTTGTTTCCTAGAGTGTAGTAGACTAAGAAACAGGCTAGAAAAGTGTTTTGTGTTCAAGGTATGAAGCTCAAAAACAGACCTTCTGCTCTTAATCTCCCTACTGCTCTTCCTGCCCATCTCCCCAGCAACATGAATTGCTCCACTCTCCTATCAGAATGCTGTATATAAGCAAACATCTGCAATTCCACTTCCATATACTTTCTGTGTACCTCCCCATATAAAATCATCCAAATGATTGAGTACAATCATCGATTTGTGTTCCAAATCTCAGTGGACAGACCTCACTGAGGCAGATGTCAGATTAATTATTGCAGAACTCATACACTGAAAACAAAATTTATTTATTGCTATACCTTAGCCAGCAGTAGAAAAAGAGAACAAAGTATTTACCTGGAGAATCAGACAGACTTTGGGAACACTGAAGCAAGCACAGGAGCAAGGGAGGAGGGGAAGGAGATGGACATTCAGTAACGTCTGAGTGCGTGCTTCCCTGCTCCTGAATGTTAGTGCTTTTCTCAGTCAACAGTTTCATTATTAAATAATGAAAAACATTTAATTTCTAAGAAATTAAATAGAGGGGTGCAGTCTATAAAATTCTTATTGTACCACCATCACAAATCAACAGGAAGAAAGCATTTCCCAGGGAGTTACTAGTCATTAGCATGTGAGAAAGAAATGAGCGTTCTCCTTATAAAGGGCCAATTTCTGAATTAGTGACCTCATTTGCTAAAGAGGTTCCTTTGTCACAGATATCTTGGTAGGTAAATACTGTGTTACACAGCCACGCTATCCTTTGTAGCAGTGGTACAAAGATCTCCTAGCACATACTGGTCCTCTCCTCACCAAATGAATATTTAAAAGAGTAGACAATAAAGGGGGACTTCTATAGAAGGTAAAGACATTTGTACCATGATGTCAGACTGCTATATGTGCTCCCGAAGGACCGCACAGGAAGCACTTTTATTCTAAAAGTTAATGGTATTTATAGGGACCTACAGCTTGATCTATTTTACCTTTCTTAGGGATGTGCCTATGCATGTATTACCCAAGAGTCTAATGCTTTTTGGACTAGCCCGTATTAGAGACAGATACCATTTTGGTACCTTGTGAATAGTAATACATTTGAAAGCCAGCAAGCAAAATACGTTAATATATATATGTATAAATCAAAGTCTTTTGCTTTTTTATTCTGGGATAGAGTATCCTTCATTTCACGCACTCATAATTTCTGCATATCCATTTCATGCCTGGGAGCTACAGTGCAAGTAAAAGATTTCAGTTCGGGGCTTTCGGTATCTGCTTATGCAAAGGAACATTTTAGAACGGACAAACGCTCGCCATCCCCCTCCCCGCCCCCCTGGGCAAGAGCTGAAGAAAAAAAAAAAACAACCCTTTGCCACAGCGTTTCCTTTCTCCCTTTGGCGAGAGCGTCTCGCCCCGCCGGGAGCCTCCGCGGGGGGCTGCGGCAGACCGCGCATCTCGTCCGGACCTGGACCCGGACCCGCTCGCCAGCACCCCTCTCCCGGCGTCCTCACCCTCCTCCTCTCAGTCCCCGTCCCCCGCCGCAGCCCCACTGCTGCTGTCAAGTTTCTAGTGCACACTCACGCATCCTCACGCTTGGTCCTCCTCTAGCTCGGAGCTACAGGAGGCGACCGTTCTTCCCACCATCACTCCGCTCCTTCCCTTTCCCCTTCCAAGCTGCCTCCTCGCCCCGCATCCTGCTTCCCTCCTCGCCCCAGGCAACTCCTGCGCCAGCGTGCCCCGCTCCAACCCGGGGCACAAGCTTACCTGCGGGTCCGGCGAGGCTGGCTGCTTCCCTTGGCCACCTCCGGAGGAGGGAGAGGAGACAAGTCCCATTCACAAGTAGACACCGAGCAGACACGGCAGCAGCATCGTCAGCCTATTACACTCCACTGGCAGCGGCTGCTGAATGAGGCTCCGAGCTAGTGGTAGGAATTAGAAAGAGGGAGGGAGGGGAAAGGGGAGAGGAAAGGGGAGAGGGAGGGAGAAGGAGCAAGGGGGAGTGAAGCAAGATTAGAGGAAGGGAAAAGCTGGAGGCTGTTGCTTCTTCTCTATTTTCTTCTCCCTTCCCCCCACCCCAAGAGGCAAGCAGACCCCAGAGCCTGCCCTCACGCAGGCATACGCGTCCTGAGTGCCCTCTGATGCTTGCGGAGGAGAAGTTGGGGTTGGAAGGGCAAAGGGAGGGGGTGAGGAGCCCAGGGCGCTCTCTCCCTCTGCCCAGCCAGCCCCAGGGATGGGCAGGGAACGTGTTCCCACCCTTCGGTCTGTTCTGCAACCTCTCAGCCACACAGGCACCCACACGCAGGGCTGCGTGGGGCTCAGAGACACCCCTCCTGCTGCGCTGACGGGCTGCGGGGAGGGATGCCCTGTCCCTGCCCTGTCAACACTCCTCTGCAGGCAGCCCAGGACCACCCCACGGCGCCGGCGCGGGTGGGCTGACACCCACACCAGAGCCCCGGGCACGGCCAGCCCTGGCCACTACTGCTGGAGGTCTCCTGCTTGGGGACTACCCCTGCCTCGTAGCACTGAGAAATCCTCCGAGCTGGACAATCAGCAGGAGCATTTTATACCGAATCCAGTCATGTTTCCCGTCATGATCAGACATTTGTTCATTTAAAAAAAAAAAAGAGAGAGAAGAAAAGTTCCTCAAGCATTTCTGGATGTGGAAAACCTTGGTCTGTTGTAGCTCTTAGCCAGAGGCCAAGGCTAGTCCTCTCTGCCCAGCCAGGTTGCCCTCCCACTGGAGGTGGAGGGGGTTAAGGGAGCAACCCTTTTCTTCTCAAACATGCCTGACCCAAGGGCTGTTACTCACTTTCTCTGCTTTTGTTACCTCTGGTGAGAACCCTAGGCATGCCTCCCAGGTGGGGCTGAGCTCTCTGAGCCCAGGCAGAAGTGCCCCGAGTTGATGGTACCTGTCCAAACCCAGAGGCAACACACAGTCTCCTCCTGTCATGCCCACATAGGCACACGTGAGCCTGCAAGCCCCCTCTTACCCATTAGCTTTCCTCAGAGTGGCCAAGACCTTGTGCACTCTGAGGTGGCTGTCAGCATAGCAGTGCCATCTGTGTAGCTATGCAGAGCAAGGAAGGATGCAACGCACAGCCCCTCCAGAATAAGGATTGCATTCGCTGTTGGAAATAACTAGGTACCTCTTTGTGAAGATAATCTGCCCATCCTCAGGCAAACCATCCGACCGTTCATCTCCCATGCCACAAGGCAGCACTCACGCTGCTCTGTGACCGTACCACTTGGCCCTGAAGAACAAGGCTTTTATATTCTGTGGTTAATTAGCTCTGCCAATAACTCCAGGCAAAGAAAAAAAGAAAATTGGCACAAAAGCTGCCACTGTACAAACAAAGAATTTGGAAGGAGGAAAGCTGATAAACAATGCATCCTAAGGAGGCCCAGGGACACTGAACTTAGTACAGCAGAGTAGCAAGTCCTGCCTGATGTCAGCCCCAGGGAAACAGCAAGAGCCTCCTGGCTGTAGAGCTGGAGACCTTGAAGAATTAAGGCTAACATTTGCTTCAGAGTTATGTGAAGAGTTCACAATGTGATTCACAAATGCACCAGGGAAAGGCCTGTGTATACCATGAGGTGGAAGGGTGCAGGCAAGAGGGCTCTGAGGCAAATGCAGGGCAAGGTGGTTGACAGCAACCAGGAGCACGCTCTGGGACCCAACTGGTTGAGTGCAGTGCAGACAAGAAATAAGGGGAACAGCCCTGGTGTGGAAATATCAGAGCTTGGGACAGATGGGAAAACAATGAACAAACCCAGCAACACTCTGGACTGAGTGGAAAGCATTAGGTAACAAGACAGCTAATTAACTGGTATTAAATTACTAAAGGCTTTATTTTCATAGGAATAGGACTATGGTACTAAGAAAACTAGTTTTAGGAGTGGTTTTTGATAGAAAATTCAGAATTAATAAATTGACATTGAGGAATAAAACATGCATAGGATCATTCCAGAATGGTTTGGGGGAAATGAAGCTGAGGAAGGAGGGTGATGCACATTAATTTGGAACAATTTTGTCAAGAAAGTGAGGTTTGGACAGAATATATGAGAGTAAGGGAAATATGTGTCAGAATAGTTCCATATAGTCTCAGTCCAAACCTACTGCCTTTAATGGACACCATCGGTCTCCTGTGATGATAGTACAAGAACTACCATTTGTTTTCTTCATGGATACACTGTAGCGAGTACTACTTAGTGCAGCTCTGCCAAAATTGCCACTAAGCCAAAACCCAGAGCTGGGCATTTGGCCGAGGATTTTTATTCCCTTTTTTTCCTTCTCTTGCTGGCTTTAGCAGCACGGTGGACAGGATGACTTTTGTAATTCCCTTTTTTAAACTGCTGAGATCAGATTTTTTGAATATAAAGGAAATGTGAAAGCAATTTCAATCTAATTAAGCATATACAATAGGTACCCATAATATTCTCTAGTCAAAGAGCATGTTGATCTATAATGAAAGGTTTCATTAATTCCATTCAAGAAGGCAAGTTAACAAATGAGTATAGTAACATCTGATCTAGTGAGTGGCTTGTTTCCTCCATTCCTTCTGCACTGAAATTTTGGTGTAAACTAATCAGATTTTGCTATTATTTTTCTCTTATTTGTTTATCTTCCTATAGGATCTACAGACAGACAGTTCTTATCTGCAAACAAAATTAAAGCAAAAGTCCTGCTGAAATCTGTACATTTGCACGTCTGGCTAAGTCCCAAGTCTGATTTCATTAATAACCACTGTGGAATTAATTTCATTTACCTTAAGCCATTTTAAAATTAAGTATCTAACAGGCTATCTATAGCAAGAGTTCATTTAATGTCAACAAAAGAAGTCACTCTAACTGGGACAAGTAGCTAGCTGGAGATGCCTCTCTGTATATAGAAGGTTTCTTGCTCAGACTAGAAACATACCTACAGCCATCTACAAGTCATATGAGACAAGTCCTTCTTTTTATGTTAGCTACATAAAAATAAGAAGTGGTCAAAGTGAAATCAGTATGTGATGCTGATAAATGACAATACTTGGTATACATTCCCTTTAGCCATTACAGCTTACATTCAGGCAGTTCCAAACTACCTTGCCATCATTTCAGGAGAACTATTGCACAGTCCTAGCACAAGAAATGACAGTGGGTCACATAAAAAGTGTGCAGGGAAGAAGAGTACCCTGAAACATCTGCAGAACTACTCCACTGAATTTCAAACAGTGCTTATGTGTGCATTCACAGCATGTTAGATGGGAGATTTTCATAGATTACCCAAGTCTTGCCATTCCTACTAAGTCAAAGGAAAGAAGAGGATAAGCTACTGCAAATTTCTGCCTTTGTAGACTATTTGTACCGGATGGTGACCCTTCATCAACAAAGCCTTAGGCTAGATAGTAACTTTATCAATAGTATGGTGAAGCCAATGTAAATTCCATGTGGACAGCATGAGATTAACTAGTGGGAAGTATTTCTAATTACAGTTGCCATCTATCTTCACAAAACATTAGATGCAAAGCAAAAATCAGGCCTCAGCTATCTTGCTGTCATGGAAGGCACGGCAGAGTACCAAGGGACTGCAGCAAGGCCTAAAGTTAGCATTTACAGCTGCTTAAAACCTGGTGTCAGAATGAAATCAGTGTCAGACATAAATAAAGGAAGTTTATACATATCTTAAACCGTATTTGTTTTGCATATCCATATATTTAGGTTAGGAACATCTGTGATAACAAAACCACAAAACCTGAAAAAAGCTTTCTTTATCTACTCTGGGCTTAGAGAATCTGAAGTTTGTTAGAATTCTCCTCATTGCTTGGAAAGTTAACCCATTTATCATTTGAAAATAAGCTAGCTGATTTGTTTTCTAATCATCTGAAAGGGTACATGCACTTCTGCATTGAATTGTTGTTCTAGCTGAGTTCATGAAATAAGCATAAGCAGGTATATTGTAAGTTTAAGCTGGACATTTGTATTAGGATGCACAAAAAGCTTAAAAAAAATGAACTCCAAAAAGCCTTTTGAAATTCAAAAGAATTTATCAATGTCCCATTTACTCAATAGCTTGGGAACATCTACACAATAAGTATGAAAGAACAAACTTACCAATTTTTGATCCTGTTTTCTTTGGGCCATACAGGCCCTTTTCCCACATGGCTTCCAACAGACTCTCCTCTTTCTCAGCTATCCTTAACAGACCTGCAATTTCCTTCACTTTTCTTCTCACCTGGAAAGTATTAGAGATATAAAAGGCACACGAACAGCATATTGCTATCTGCAGGAGCTAGAAGTCTAAGAAGAAGCAAGAGAGACAGTGAAAGGGAAGAGATTTATACTAAAGGATATTCCACAGTCTGCCCAAATCACCCTTCAATTTTAGTGTCATTTTGCTAAAGAAACAAAGCAAAATTTGATTCCTAGGTGAAAATGTAAAGGATGAATAGGATTGAAGGAAAGTAAAAATATTCTTAATGAGTCCAAAAAAAAGGAAAACTACTAAAAGCCACAATACCAGCACAGTGAGAAGACAAGCGTGCAAGACAAGCATTAACTAAGAAAAGCATGCATCTTGTCACAAGACTTTTGCACAATGAAGAATGGACAGCTTAAAGCAGCTGGCATCTAAAACTGGTTTTTCCAACAACAAATATTTTCTTTGTAGAAATATAAGAATATAACAACATGTGTTTACTTGAGGAATGTTAAAACAAAGGCAAATAAATAAGGTTTAAAAAACTCTGCATAATGCAACTGATACAAAAACTACCTCCACAAAACTAGCAATGCAAACATCTCCCTTTGGTTATACTTGAAGCACTGAAATGTGGAGGGAAAAAAAGGAAATTCTGAAGTAGAAAGAGGATTACAGTAAAACCCAAACTGAACTATGGAACTACTATGCAGGATTTTGGGGGGAAGTTGCCTTTTAAATTTGTGATGTGCACATGGAGCATCTTGTAAGTGCACTCACTAGCTACAGTGATAAATCATCAGGTTGAATCACCAATTCCAAGTGGTGCCCAGGTGGTTCTTTCAAACACAGGGCTGAAGTGCCTGGTATATCAAGGAGGAACCCATTTTTAGGGCTTTGTTACCTCACACAGAATCACAGAATTATTTGAGTTGGAAGGGACCTCTGGAGGTCATCTAGTCCAACCCCTCTGCAGTGGGCAGGGACATCGCCAGCTAGATCAGTTTGCCCAGAGCCCTGGCAAGCCTCACCTTGAATGCCTCTAGGGATGGGGCCCCAACCACCTCCCTGGGCAACCTGTTCCAGTGTTTCACCACCCTCATGGTAAGGAACTTTTTCCTAATATCAAGTCTAAATAGACTCATCTCCAATTTAAAACCATTGCCCCTTGTCCTTTCACTCCAGCCCTTTGGAAATAGGTCATCTTCAGCCTTCTTATAAGTTCCTTTCAGGTACTGGAAAGTCACTAGTACGGCCCCCCTTGAAGTCTTCTCTTGTCCAGGCTGAACAAACCCAGCTCCCTCAGCCTGTCTTCATAGGAGAGGTGTTCCAGTCCCCTGATCATTTTCGTGGCCCTCCTCTGGACCTGCTCCATCAGCTCCATGTCCTTTCTGTATTGAGGGCTCCAGAACTGGACACAGTATTCCAGATGAGGTCTCAGCAGAGCAGAGTAAAGTGGCAGAATCACCTCTCTGGATCTGCTGGCCATGCTTCTTTTGCTGCAGCCCAGGATGCGATTAGCCTTCTGGGCTGCCAGCGTGCACTGTTTGCTCATGTCCAGCTTCTCATCCATCAGCACCCCAAGTCCTTTTCTGCAGGGCTGCTCTCCATCATCTCATCCCCTAGCCTGTATTGATAGTGGGGATTGTTCCAACCCAGGTGTAGGACCCTGCACTTGGTCTTGTTTCCCTGTTCACTACAAAAAAAAAAAGTCTCATTCCTATAGAGTGAAGCAAAGCTGTTCTCACTAATCTGCCAGTGAAGTCTGGCCTGGATAGCATTTCGCATTTTAGCTCCTTTTCATGATGAAGACGAAAATCCTTATCTTCAGTCAAACCCAAGAGACTGGACTCAGACCACAGAATAAGCACCTGCCTACCCATATAAAACAACAGAATTGAGTCCAATTTCATTTAGGTTGCAGCAGAATAGAAGTCTATTTTTCTCCAGTTTTCAGAAACCTTTTTAAGCTAGGTCTGTTTTTATTAAGACTTTGTTGAGGGGAGCTACCAAGGTAGATTTTTATAAAAGCCATGAAAGTGGTTTGGTATGTAGTGAGCACAAACTATTAGACATTTCTGCCACTGAGCTTTGAGACCATCTTGCATTGATACAATCCTTAGAATCTTTTGGGACTATTTCATTAACTTTCCAAAACTGCTGTGATAAGTAAGGATGCAAACAGCATTCTGGCCAATATCCCATTTCTTCAGCTCTACTGTGATGTACTGAAGACCAGGTAGGACTGGACTAGTCAGCTTTTATATTCTGAAGGGTTCTCTAAAGCCTTGGCAATGTCCTGAGGCACTGAGACAGCCTTTGGGTTGCCTTGGGTTACAGAATTGACCCAGTCAAGGATAAAGCCCCAGCTGGGTGGGTTCTTTTACAGTATTGAAAAATATTACCAGAGAATAGTATTCATAAAGATATTAATTGAAAAATGCTTCATGTAAAGAGCCTGCTGACCAGTGTAGATTTGCAACTATAGACTATTTATAGTTCCAACCTAGTATCCAAAAAATTACAGAGCAAAAGATATCAAGGGGTAAAAAAGGCCTAAATGGTGAATCAGACAGACCTCAAACTTTTTAATGTATCACTGTCTTTTGTTAATGAGTTTTTAGAAATACAGATCAGAAAATTAAATTTCTCATTTAGACAAGGTATTATCTCAAGTTAGGAACTTGAAAGTCATTTATTTCCCACACTAAGAACTAGAAGAAAGAAATGCATTTTTATATATATGTGCAGGCACACACATCTGTGTGTATGACACTTGCTGCACAGGCTGTCAAGCAGGGTGAGGCCTGCAAATACATTCCTCTAATGTATTTAAATCACAGCTTACATAATTTATTTTATTAGAAAACAAGTTTGAAAAAAATCACTGCATCTTACTAGAGAGCATTCAAGGCTTGTACACACATCATTTGATAGCAAGATACAATGTAGTTAAATAACTGGTAATGTCATTTAATTCCATTTCTGAGCATCACTTATTTTGTGCAGGATGTGCTATACAACTAATGATTAAGCTGCTTCCAATTTTTTCCTTTTTCCTGTGTTTTCTTTCAAGAATACACACTTGATTTGTTAGAACGTATTTTTGCTCTGCTACAGATAGTCTTTACATGTATACTGGATATATCCAATCAGTTTGCAAATAGCCCAAACTGTGCCCAAGAAGATTTAAAGGAGAATGATGTTCCTGTAATCTCAGCTGCTAACCCTTCTGTACTGATGAACACCAGGCAGTCATGCTTATCTAGCACAAAGATCTTTCTTCATTTAATGCCCACAGCTTGAGGTAGTCAATCTGGCCCAGCATGTGCCTCAAGTATTTCAGATTGTTATTTTTGATTTTTGTGTTTGTTCCCATGCTATTCCAAGTAGTAGGAGCTGGTAGTTACTTATCTATAAGTAGAAGGCATGTTTACATCAGTATATGAATGACCATGTTGCACAAATTTAGGAGATCAATCACTATCACGATTGCAAGAGTTTGATAAACAATTATAAATTGAGCTGTTGTATATAGATTATCAAAAAAGAAGGCGAGTTATAAACCCTTAGTCATAAACTTTACTTCAAGCCATACATAATACTGAACCAAATGATATGCTACCACTCCATTAACATCCTTCTGTTACTGAAAAAACCACTAAGCCACTTTTCTCTAATGAGCTGGAGTAAAAAAATTACAGAAAGAAATATAGGTTTGACTACTTAAAATCCACAAGATTATAATTCTTTAATATTGCTTTTATCAGAAGATAAAAATACAACTAAGACTTTAGAGTTTGTCAGATGAATCATAACTAAAAACATTAGATGATTCACACAATAATCAATCACAAAACACAAAACCAATCTCAGTTATTAAACTTGCTGAAAAATTAAAAGGTGCTGTTTTCCTATAAATCTACCACGTGGTTTAAAATTTCATTGATCACTAAGTAAAAGATGTATTATTTTTAAATCCCATATATAACAAGGTATCATTTTGTTTGAGTCCAAATAACTATTTAGAGAGTCTGGTGACATTTTTTTTGTATTTCCCAATAACACAAAACCAATATTGCCAAGCATTTTTAGTTCCACATATAAGTATGCCAGCAGTTACAGATCACACTCAGAGAGGTGATGAGAAACATGCTTGAAACTGATATGCTTTACTTCAGAGAGCTCGTATATATATATATATACACACACACACTTATTCTTACTTTGTGTCTAGATAGACAATCTAACAAGCTTTTAAGAAAAAAATGGTGTCTTTTAGGCATCTACTAGAACTCAGGACAAATATTAAGGTTACATGTCTGAAGGAATATGGGATGGCTTGTCCAATGACTACAGAAGTTGGAGAAGGCTTTCCATTGACTTCTGTGAGCCTTGATTCCCCATAGCTTTGCAGCCCCAGAGAGAGAGCTGAATGAGCTCTTTTTATCCTTTGACCAACCAGCAAATGTTCATGAGAAGACATATGCTGGCTGGTCCATTTTCAGCTGTGCTCCTCAGCTCATCATACAGATCCACTGAGAAGCTATACAGTCAGACAACCAGTACAAATATACCACTGCTGTTACAAGAATAATGTCACAGCACATTTTGGATGCCAGCGTAATTTTTGATGTTTCCCTATTTGAAAAGTAAGATTTCTGTCCCTACTGTATTTTAGGACACCAGTGAGAAATACAGCTTTTCATAATTCATTTCTGTTGCTTGGTCATTTGATGCTTTTGGTTATTTGTTCTATATATTTGGTGATTTATTTTTTTTTTTAGGGTTTTGGTTTTTTGTTTTTATTTTTTAGTTTTTTAGAAAAAAACCCACAAATCTTCTGTTGATTCAATAGCTGAGATATGTTGTTGTTTGTCTTCCATTTTTCAAAGTCAAAGGTAGATAGATTAACACAGATGCTTAAAGCGTCAAACAATGTCAGGGTTTTTTCCCAAGCAAACCAGTGTGGGTGCTAAGAAATCATGGAAAACATGCTCACACTATGCTGCCACACTGTCAAATACAGCTAGAAGAAAAACACGTTCCATCTGAAAATCCAATAAACCATCCCTATTAATTTAATCAACAAAGGAAGTAAAACGACATATATAAAAAAGAAAGTAATGTGAATTTCCACATGGACTAATCCTCTTCAGCCTATGTTCAGATTATACAACACAAAGAAATACTTCCCATAGGCATTTCATACAATTTACCACATCTGAATAGCTCTTCCCTAAGAGTATTGGAGAAAATTATATATGTTCTGGATCTGCAGAGCCCTTAATCCATGGACAATGCTTTCATTTCTGTAAGACCTACTCAGAGAAAGACTCATCTTCCTCCATTTTCCACTGTTGCATTGTAGGAATGTGCAAGTAGCCCTCACTGAACTGTTTAGCATCTAAATGAACTCATTTCAATGGAAAGCAGTAACTGCAACCCTCTACTCTGTAGTAACCTCTAAGAGGTTCTCTGTAGGTGCTTTCTACTGTTAGGGATATATTTATTACTCTGACTCTCTTTAGCTTTACTAACCAACTTCTTGGGAAGAAGTTGCCTTCTGAGGCATTTGACAAAGAAGTGGATACTCTTTTCCACTGCTGTCTACACTATATTCCACAACAGACACTGAGATCTGTCCTGAATTGATCAAGACACTAGTATAAAATACCAAGAGCACATACACAAGATAGTAAAACATGCCAGTAAATAGATTGGTCAAATTTTAAAGTTTAATTATTTCAATGGACTCTCATCCAGCCTTCTGCAACCAAAGGCACAGACCTGTCCCTGACAGCTTCATTTTTATGGTGCCATACATAAAGTACATGGTTCTATATTATAGCATAGGCACTTTAGTTTGCAGTTTGATAATTTGGCATTGTTTTGAAGTTTTAATCAGATTGCACTATTTGTGGTAGATCCCAGTATTTGAAAAATTCCATTTAAGAGTACTAGAAACAGAGAATTTAAGGACAATATTAATAACACCCTCCTCTTCCCAAGAGTCACACATGCTCGCACATTTAAAACAAGACTGGATCCATGGACCTTTTAGCCCTTTAATTGTAACAGTAAAATTGATGATAGTGAGATCTACAAGTGCCCACAGAACTAAGATTAAAAAATATGCCCAAATGTTTGAAGTTCCTGATCATGCTGAGAAAAGGGAGATTTTATTTCTTTTATTGCAGTGATTCAGGCAATTAAATTAATACTGTTCCTGTACCATTTTAGTATCTGTTCTGTTGAAAAGTTAACAAAGGCTCTGCAGGAGAACTGCAACATAAAGACACAAACAGATGAGGTAAAGAAGCTAGAAAATATAATTGACTATTAATGTCATTAATCTTCAGATGAAGCTCAAACAAAGCAAACAAATCTTTTAGCTAGTACAGACAAAGAAGGAAGACTACATGATTCAGAAACTTCTGCACTTGCTATTTCAATGAGCTAAAACATAAGGATGCTATACCAGATTCTGCTCTCAGGCCATAAATCCAGACTAACGCTACTGGCTTACTTAGATTTTACATTGACTTCAGAAGAGTTACTTTGAATTTACATCACTGTAAGATCAGGATCAAACTGCTGAGAGGATATTAAAAGGAGATTAAACATGATCTTAAACAGTGATATCCCAGGAGATATCCCAGGAGATCCAAGGATTTTCAATTTGCAAGATTTTACAACTGTCTGAGAGTTGGATAAATTTCAAATGCAGTTGCTCATAAGAACATTTGCAGCTGCCAAAAGAACTTCTTTTAAGGACCTGGAAGTTGGCACAGAAACTGAACATCATGGAAGAGTGTAACAAAACAAGCAAGACTATAAGCAAGTGGATTGTATGAGAGCATACAAACATTACTAGATCCATTTAACTTCAGCTATTGGATAGGTTTATGCTATTCTTCTAGCAGCTCACTCAGTAAAGCTTTGAGTATAGCTTTAAAGCACAGATATATGTATTTTGATATCAAGGCCCACATTCAGCTACCTAATTCTGTTCATGATACACTCATACTGAAATCAACTCGGAACACATTTCAATTTCTTGGTCCGAGTTGTTTGCTCTTTCCTGGGCACAAGATTGATATTCAGCACTTCCTTGTCTGAATATTGATTCCAAGGATGATGCCTTATCTTCCTTTCCTTCATTCATTAAATGATACTCCTATAGAATTTAATGGGAAAAAATATTTTTGTGTAGAGGCCTATACTTCTCAGATCTTTGTAGCTGTTATTTGGAGGATACTCTAAGAGGCAAGAGATAAGTGCAACAATCTAATCTGTAATTCTTCAGGCAGAGGATGATTTTTATTTCATTCAAATTAATTTCTCATCTGACGTAAAATGACACAATATCCATCTTCTGATACCCTGAAAGTCACAGGCTCAGTTGACAAATTTTCCTGAATAAATGAGAATCCCAAAGAACTGATTAACAGTGAATTGTCTTCTGGTGCTGATCTATAGGTATGAGATTTTAAGAAGAGATCAATGCTACATTCTCAAACCCTGTGTGCAATTTTGAATATTGTGTGTCCTTTCAGTTTGCTTATGGATGTATGTAAAAAAAGACTAGTCATGAAGTTGAGCAGATACATGTATGCTTTCTCAGTACAAATATAATGGCTCTGTATACCAAAGTATTCAGTAAAACCCATACAAAGTAGACATACACATTTTTCTGCACCTTTAACCCTGAAAATCAAGCACTGTAAATCATCCTCTTCAGGGATGTGTTGCAGTAACTGAAGTATGGAGATTTTAAAGATACCAGGAGAATAATTTTAAATAATCTAAACTACATACAGTCATTATACATTAAACATGACACATTATATAATTGGCTAATTTGAAGAAGTCTCCAAATGCTACTACCCTTAAATTTGGCTGGGAAAAAAAACCTTAAAGAAAGCATCTTCTCTAATTCAAGAGTGATTTTTTTATTATTTGGATATGATGCAGCAATGCTCTAATTCACAGTTCATGCAATTATGTAGCAGGGTTTTTTCTGAAATAAAACAGAACTGAAATGCACATAACAGAGAATAATAATTTATTTTATTGTCCAGAGCAATTATGCCCTGAAAGCAGACATGAAGGCTGCAGAGTCTGGGATAAAAGACCAGAGAAAGTATTCAAATTTCAATATAACTTCATTCTCTAGAAATGGAGTTGTCACTAGGAAATACAATACTGGTACTTTTTATTCATTATAGCAAAAAAAAAACACCACAAAAGGGTATATCATGCACTGAAGCATGTCCTACATGACATTCCTAAGTAGTCCATGAAATAAAAGCCATTTCTTCAGCACAGTATTCCTAGTCCGTGCAGTCTGAAGCTATATCCATAGCCTCCATGCATTTCACCTCTTTGTCCTGAATAAAATACCCCTTGTGGCAGTCAGTCTCTCACCTTCCAAAGCATTTGGCGTTTCAACTTCTATATATTGCTAGTTAAAATCCCAATTAAGAAGAATATTTCTTTTCAGCACAAAATATTCAGTGCCTTGTTTAATATGGGCCTCAATTTTCATCTCTCTTTTATCAGCTACTGTTTAGACCTTTCATTTCCATAAGAGATTTACTTGAAGTTTTGTTATTAGTCAAAATATTAAGTTGACATTTTAACAACAAACTATTGGTAAATCGACATTAAATCCAAAATCAAAATGAAATGCAGCTAAAACTAAATTTGCAAATCTAAATGGTTAAATCCTAGCTGTAATGCCTTCTTGAGCAGAATACAGCAGTTTGACTATAAAAATATTTTTAATTTCATTTCAATGAGAAAAACTAAATCTTTAAATTGTTTCATTCAGAGAATAAAATGGAAAAAATAGTTCTCTACACAGTTTAAATAAGTTTTAAGAGAACACATATGAATGTTTGTATTAATTAATACGATAACAATGTGCACAGAAATATTCTCCTGAACTTTTATATTACATAGTTCACTGGTTTGATAAGAAAGTAGTTCTATGACTTTGTTCCCCAGGAGCTTATAGATAGGTTCTCATGATAATATATTCAGTATAAATATCTTTTTATAATTTACATATTAACAGAAAGTCTATTTTTATCAATCTTCATACATATTAGATCTGTAAAAGGCAATGAAACGTGAAAAAGCAGCAGTTAAAACGTGTAAAAATAAACATTTATAATGATATAATCAAGTGTGAGAACAAATTTCAATTTATGGTGCAGATTACATGACATCTGATGACTGATGAAGATGGTTAAGTGAAGTTCTATTAAAAGCAGTGTAATGTTCAAGATAGTTAGGCTGTCACATCATTATGCATTTTCTGGATGGAATTAACTGGTAAGCCTTACTGGCCATCAACATATTGTATGGTAGTCAAAGTCTTTGAAAGCACATATCTGAAAAACCTATCTAAATGGCAAAGAAACAAGGTTAGATAATCCATTGTTATAAAATGTTATCTAACTAGTAAAATCATGAAAATATATAGAATAAGAGGAAAGTGCATGTATATTAAGTGTTGCTTATAATTACATAATACAGTTCTTCTACATAAAACAAAGGCTTTATATTGTTTTAAACTCTCTATAAGGCATACTCTGGAAAAAAAAAAAAAAGGGACTTGATCCATGCATCGGAAAATAGACATTTGCCCTGATTACAGAAATAATTCTGCAAAACACAGGAAAGCCACTGAATACTCTGGTCACCTGAGTTTTGTGCTACCAGCTCAAACTGGGGAAAAAAAATTAGAATTTTGGGAAGAAACTTCATTTCAGCTGATAAAAGCATTACACACGGCTTCTTTCTAAAGATGAAGACATTGTGTTCAAAATAGAGTATTTCTAATGTATTTTTTGAAAGAGTTTGAAATAGCAGTAGTAAGTAGAAAGAAAACAAGAACAGCAAATCTTAATCAGATTCCTAACCTTACTAATCTCTACAGAAAGATGATCCACATCAAGAAAAGGGAAGAATAACTAAGTTAAAATGAATTGCTGTCTAAAGAATCTACGGACTTGCCAATATGCTAAAAACTTATGTACTGCCATCTCAACAAACAAAATACCATAACTCCATTAAACAGGAATGCTAAAAATTGGTCTCCATAACAAAGCAATTATAATGAGACTTGTCATTCATCTCCTCTACAAGGGTGTCACGAGGCATGATTTATTACGTTTGTAAAGCGCTTTGAAATCCTGAGATGAAAGATGCCAAAGAAATGCAAAGTATTATCATCATAACACAAAGTAGTATTATCATTGTCATCAAACAAAGTGCCTTAGGAAAGGGCACTTTTACACATGAATTAATTTGTGATTTTAACAGTTCACTTATTCCAACCTAAAGCTTCTGTTACTCCTCAAAATCTGAATCCAGGGAGTGAAACTATCAGGACTAGATTCTTGCATTCTTAGCCCCAAGATGTCATTGCTATACAGAGAATTGCATCTGAATTACAAGCTTAGCACAGTGCAGGCACATTTAGTCTACGTCTGTCAGTTCAGCATCTACCTCAGCAAGTGGCAGCTCCAGCTCAGAAGCATCATTCCTCCAGGACACACTGCATATTAATTGTCTCTTTTCATTTCATGTAAGTGCTGTTCTAAAGAATATTGCAGAGTGCCAAAGTAAAAATATACACAGATACATAAAATTAAAAAAGTGGAAGTAATTTTTTTTTCTAAATTACCCTTTTCCTCTGTATTTTAACATCCCCATCAATTCTGCAAGTATTTCAACTTCACAAATAACATTGAATTCCTCCACAATTTCTTCAGAAGTAACAAAAAAAAAAAAAGGAGATTCCCCCTCCCCTTCCAAGCAGCAACACAGACTCACTTTGAGATCNGTCCTAAGGACTTTGCCGCCAGCGTCCAAGCTTGCTAGGCCCTGGCAGATGAACCTTAGGACTAAAGGGTGGGTCCAGCTCTGCGCATGCTGTGTCTCACCTAAAAAAAATGCATTGTGCCATTGCGCAGGCTCGAGGGTGCTATCCGCCATCCTCTTTTTATCAGCGTGCTTGGAAAAGGCGCTGATGAGGAGTGTGGGTGGAGCCCTCCCTGGATCTTCATTCGTGAAGCCTAGCCACAATGACAAAGTGTTAATGATTCTTCATAAGGTTTAGCTATACCATGCTGGTAATCTATCACTTTTACTCACTTATCTAAAAATAAGCAAGTGATATTGAAATTTAAAACGTTACTTTTTTTATTGATCTTAAACCATGGTCTGGCAGGCATCTTTTTTTTTTTTTTTACATAGGTGGTGTGTTTGACAACATTCCTCAGCTAAATAGCACTGAAATGAAATATTCCTGCTTTGGTTCAATAGAATATTCAGCGAGCAAATACATTTACAAATCATAATTAACTATTCCTTTCTGGTATTTTTTCTCTCCTGAATTATTTTGCATTTGTTACTGTTCGGAGGCAGACAGAAAGTACATACAGTAAAGAGTTTGGACCTCTCCTGAAGAAAAGTAGATTTTACTGATTGTAGCTGAAATCATTTGCTCCTCTTAAGGGAGCATCAAGCTCATTGTTTTTCTCCAGTTAAACCCAAACCAGTCTACTCACTTCAAGAGTGCTGTCCAGTCTTCACATATGGGGCCTGTTGCAATGTATGCCTAGGGCTGCTAAACTCTGCTATTAATGCCCCAAACTGTTTTGAACTCAATGGAGTTGTGCCAGTCTTCATGTACAGAATAATCTTCCCATTATTTCTGACATCATACAATTACAGAAAAGCTCTACCAGAGTCCTTGTTTTTATCAGGAAACAGTTTATTTAAATCAAGCATATTGTACAACACTTTAGAAAAGGCTTAAAAAGCCATGGGAGTATAAAGAGTAGGTTACTGTATTACTTACAATATGGGGGTGGAATAACTTCATTTTTATGTAAATTTCTCTAAGGAATGATGGGTTCATTCTGCCTTGATAATGTTCAAGGTAGCAGTAATTCATTCTGGAAACGTCACATCAGATATACAGAAAAGGTTTCCATTAGAGTACACTGGAAACTAACATGCTTGTTACTTTTAATAGAAGAACAGATAGATTATGTTGGGAGCAGCTTCTTTTGCTTTTTCTGATGGCTTGGAAAATAATTATCAGCATTCTCAGCTCTTAGCAGAGAATGGTTTGGGGCAATTAAAGGACACACATGCCATGTACAAAGGGTGAAAAGCTGATGACATCGCTATCCATTCTGACCCTGACCAGGCATCATTGTCCTGCTGGGGGACTTCAACCACCCTGACATTTGCTGGAAAAACAGCACAGCAAGCAGTAGGCAATCCAGAAGGCTCCTGGAGAGTCTGGATGAAAACTTCCTAACACAAGAAATAGACACCCCTACCTGGGGGAGGGGTGCAATACTTGATCTACTGGTCACCAATGCAGACGAGCTCATCAGGGATATCAAGATTGGAGGCTCTCTGGGCTGCAGTGATCATGCATTGGTGGACTTCACAGTCCTGAGGGTCACTAATCAGCCAAGAAGCAAAGTCAGGACTCTGGAATTCAGAAAAGCAACATTCCAGCTCTTTAAAGAGTTATTCAGCAGGATATCCTTGAGGACCTTTTCCCAGGGTAAGAAAGCAGAACAGAGCTGGCAGATCTTTAAGGACACTTTCCATAGAGCACAAGA
>VWZO01016557.1:842770-893227 GCA_013396975.1 Bucco capensis | reverse complement strand
CTGATGGAGCAGGTCCAGAGGAGGCCACAAGAATGATTAGGGGCTGGAACACCTCTCCTATGAAGACAGGCTGAGGGAGCTGGGATTGTTCAGCCTGGACAAGAGAAGGCTTCGGGGGGACCTACTAGTGACTTTCTAGTACCTAAAAGGAACTTACAAGAAGGCTGGAGAGGGCCTGTTTGCAAACGCCTGGAGTGAAAGGACAAGGGGCGATGGTTTTAAATTGGACAAGAGTAGATTTAAACTGGATTTTAGAAAGACGTTCCTCACCATGAGGTGGTGGAACACTGGAACAGGTTGCCCAGGGAGGTGGTTGAGGCCCCATCCCTGGAGGCATTCAAGGTGAGGCTTGCCAGGGCTCTGGGCAACCTGATCTAGTTGGGGATGTCCCTGCCCACTGCAGGGGGGTTGGACTAGATGACCTCTAGAGCTCCCTTCCAACCCTAACCATTCTATGATTCTATGATCAGAGCAAATTGGACATACATGCTCATCATTTAGAGGAATGATTAGTGTAGTGCTAATCCTATCTGCTAACTTATGATCATAGTACTAATCCTGCAGGCTGAGGAAGTGTAGGATTTTGCTCCTGGGCTAGTTCAATATCATATTTCCACACCATAGACATACATCTGTCTACCACAATCTGGCCTCAACTTGTTTGCTTACTCAAGTATCTCATTACAGAACAGTATGACTAATGCTTTCTAAAATGTGATTGCCAAAGACAATACAAAAATTTAAAAACTTGTAAAATCAATCTACGGTCTCCCTTCCTCACATACCAGGACAAATAAGGAAACAGATAAATATAGATATATATACAAACCATTCTATGATTCTATATATATAGAGAGAGATAAATATCTCTACAGCCATACAAACTCTATTCCCCATATAGAAGATCAGTGAAGAACACTGGATATATTCTAAGGCTCAGAAGTAAAAGATCAAACTACCAACATCTCAGGAAGCTCTATCTGAGGTACTAAATCCACAACTGCTTGTAGTTCCCATATTAGCAGTGTATAAGGACTAGCAGTACATTGGTTCTTGGCTTAGAGAATACCAGGTCTTTACAGAAAGGCCAGAGAGTACACAGGGAAGTTAATGTTACTTAAAGTACTATTTGCTCTCCACAACTGCTTATTTGGATAATTCCTCTGACTAAGAATACGATTTCTCTTCTTATGCTGCTATTCTTCAAGTCACCACTAAACTAATTTACATCTGTGCAATTGGCAAAGAGAAACATTCTGTTTCCTTATTTATATGTTGATCCTTGTCTCCATTTCACAGCGTGATTATAAAAAATCAAGTGTTGATCCTCCAACAAAACTTAGAGACATATGAAACTCTCTTCAGGAAACCAAATAAAACAATATCAAGTGAAGGAAAAAGCACAGAAGGAAACTACATATTGCAGCTTCTTTTCAAGGCACAGACTGCCTGGAAGAATCCAGTATGAATATAACATTGAAGTGACCTACAAAAATCATAAACACTTGATGTTTGAACTACAAGACACAAAAAAAATCTAGGTAAGACATCAAATGTAATATAAAACAGTGAGAATAATAGCTACAAGGCAATATACAAAGGTGAAAGAAAAGAGGTATTACAAAAATCCTAAAATAAAAAGGTGCTAATTGGCTTTCATCTTAAAAGTATGCAATTTCCCAAAGCACTATAACTAGCCATACTCTTCCTTTTAGTATGAAGAGTAACATTTCACTTAGACCACTTCAAATAGAAAGAAAAAAAAGCCAAATAAGAAAAAAACCCTCAAAACATGAGAACGTATTACACTGTCTTTAATCATTACACCATACTTTGTAGGTAATGTCTTAGTGAGTAGGTTAACATGATTATTTGTATCATTTAGCACAACCATCTGGATACACATAAAATACTATTTTAGTAGTCCCTGGGCTTATTCCTTTATAATACTTGTCAGAGTTTTGAGTAAACTATCATTTTAAAAAATAAAATGTTTGCTTTTTAACTAACTCTTATATTTACTCTTAAAGTAAATACATCAGAATGAATTTACTTGGTTTTTAGGTATTATGCTCACCCGGTCATCTTAAATTTGCAGGAAAATATACTGTCAACTGTACAGATTCCAGTCAAGGAAATATGGAAGCCTCAGAGCTCTTTCTATACACTTGAAGTCCTAATTGAGTGGCTGAAATAATTTCTTAGTCTCAGGAAACACTACTTAGAGTTCATTTTTAGTAGCCCCTTGGGGAACATTTTTGGAACTAGTCAGATTCTACACTGCAGTCATGTCACTATAGACTATGAGTGCCTGTACCCAACCATGCCTTTTCAAAGTGTTCATGCAATTCAATGTCTTCTGTCAGTAGAATTAACTCAATTTTCCTCCACTGATGCTTTGAATGTGGTAAGCTGTCCATTAAGATAATGTTTAAAGTAAAACATTCCAAAAGATCAAGAACAGCAGAACTAACCATGTGTACTAGTAAATGCTAAATCACACATCTATGCTTTTTTCTCTGAGTAGATTAAAAATAGTATGGTATGTAATGTAGAAATAAACACGATCTATCATTTTTTTCCTCAGTGTTTCATAGATTTAGGGATGAAAAGTTATTGTTCTTTATTCATACATAGCCATTACTCTTCTTGTTTCTAACTTTTACTGTGCTCTCCATTGTACAAAAGGTAGGGTACACCTGACTCCCTTTGCCTTTTGTGGCCTGATCTACATGAAATCTTACTGTTCCAAGGATACTGAAGGAACTTGTCTTCACCTTGAAACACCCATCCCACTTCAGCTGAAATTTTTATTGCAGTTTTTGTCACTTATCTAGGGTTACAAAACATCATGTTTCCTCAATCTTTTTGATACAGGCCATGCTTGGACCTGAGTTATATACAATTTATGGAACTAGAAAAGCTGCACCATGGTCAATTTCCTTTTTGCATTTTCCTGTAGAAAATGACTCATTTATTAGTATGAGAATAAACAGCACATGCCTCACAAGTCATGACTGAAACCTTCTATATCATCTTGAGGTTTTATAGTCATAAAAGTCTTAGCATTTACAGATTCCCTAGAGGAAGCCAAAGAAAGCCTCAAACTTTGACAGTGCTACAGGATTTATATGGACTAAAATATCCACCAGAACTTACTAAAACATCCAGTGAAGAAATATTTGGTTTAGACATTCTTATTAAAATCTGCTGTTAGTCTAACTCCATCTGTGACCTGTTGATATTGACTTGCTCACTACAATATATCAGTATCAAGTAATCCAATCAAAAGCCATCTATAAGTTACACGTCTTGGACTACTGCTAGAGTCAACAGTGCTTCTGTCTCAAAAATTCACTAGGGAAAACAGCAAGGGAAATTTTATGAAGAAATGTAATGCTGTCTCTATTTGAAAAGCATTTTGTTATGCCTTGAATGAAGAATACAACACAAAAACAAATTGGATTCTGCATTGTAGATGCAGAACTGTCTGGCTGCTAGAAGAGAGAAAAAGCTATTGCTGTAGCAGGAGATAATGATGGACGATGACAGGACGCCTCATGAAGTCTCCTAGAGAAAATAATTGATCCAGCCTATCAATAAGATAATTCCACTCTATCTTTCTGTCTCTTCCTCTGCTTTTCTTCTTTCTACTTTACTACTACTCTTATTTAACCTTCAGCTAAACATTTAAGTAACCACTGAACAGCAGTAATAATTGTATTAAATCAATAGTGTGGTATACAATCTCCTTGCTTTTTGCATTAATGTCAGGAGGTTTTCTTCTTTAGCATTACCTTCTTAATGTTTCCAGTATGATAAGAATGTATTTTCTATTATTTGCAGTGCTCTCAATTGTTACTGCAACCATGCTGATTATTTTCCAAAATCTAGAAAGTGCTTCAGTGACAGGAACTAAGATCCTTAGCTTAATTTCATCTTCCTGCCAATGACTGACCTTGGTTCTGTGCAGAACTCTAGATCTGCTTGTATGACAGCAACTGTTCAGGCCATTGTATCCTTCAACATTTAAGTAAGAATTAATTAAAAGCCCTTGGCATTATCACTGATAACGTGAGAGGAAAGCACTAAAATACTGGTGCTGATGTAGCCCTGTCAATAAGGGGAAGTACAAGTTTGAAAAAACCCACCAAACCTACTTTTCATTTCTGTGCTAATGCTGGATATGCTATTATATTACCTATTACGAGGAACTTTATTATTCCAGTTCCACAGAGTACAAACATAATCTTAACAGAATTAATAAATGTAAGTATTATGGCTACTAAAAAAGTACTAGCAAAAATGTTGTAAAGCATTAAAAATATTAACACTGAGGTTTAAAACAAACAGTGCATATAAATGAGACTATGAAATTAAATAAGAATCTTTCTGTTGGCTCTTCATTTTAAGGAAATACTGGAATTTAATTCACAGAAATGTTATTAGGAAATTCATTTAAGCTGACTATGCATGCTGAAAATGGTATGCACTCCAGAGGATGAGACAGCACAAAGACATGAGTTAAGAAACATTATTCTATCCAGATCCCCTGCACAAAGACACTGAAACACGCACGCAAGATTAGAACTTAATGGTTTGATTTGTAGCTGGAACTGCACCAACAAACTGTTACTTTGCCTCAGTAATGTCACAGTGAGAATAGCAACTTTCTGTGACAAATAGAGGACATGAGACCCAATACTATTTTTTACAGAATAGTATTAAATTCTTTGATGAATACAGTGAACTTACAGAGAGCAAACTTAGCTGGGGAATTCCTAAGCATACCTGACATAAAACATGCTGAAATCAAACAAATCCAAACTGAGCCTATATTTGTAACAGACAATTGAACACAGCAATAATTAGGAAAGGATGGTCCCATCTAGATGTTTTTCTTGTTAAAATGCTATTGCCTTATTTGCATCATGGGCCCCAGTACAGTAAAAGGGCAGGATTTATTGCACATAAAAGGTCAAACCAGATAATCTAATGGTTCCATCCAATCTTGAAATTAAAAACACTTTTTGATTACTTGCTCTCTGAGCTTTATGCACGTGCATGTCTTCATAAATGCCTGTACTTCAGAAATAATTTCCCTCATAGTACTCCTTTATTTGTAGTTCCTATTGCTATCCATGGTAATTTTTTTTTAATGGAGAAGAAACAGGATAGCAAAAGAGGTCTATTAACTTTTTTCCTAAAATAAAATAAAATAAAATGAAGGTCATAGAACTAATCTTCTTATGGCTTTATGGCTGATATTTTCAACATTAATATTTCTCATCAACAAAGGGTGTGAATGTTCTACAGAATGCACTAAGCAAAAGCTACTCACACAGAAAAAAATGAACATTACTCAAATGAAAAGTTTAGATTACTTTATGTGTATGAAAAGTATCCCATTTTAACTGTTTTGATAAAAAAAAATAAAATTCTGAGCAAAAGAACATGCCAGGATGCATTCAGGATATGTTCTTGAAATGAGTAACGCTAGGACTTAAGTGATGTCTATGGACACACCTAAGATGTGACTTTCTAGGTTTAGCTAATGTATGGCTAGGCTTCGCGAACGAAGATCCAGGGAGGGCTCCATCCACACTCCTCCTCAGCGCCTTTTCCAAGCGCGCTGATAAAAAGAGGATAGCAGATAGCACCCTCGAGCCTGCGCTAGGGATTTTTTTTAGGTGAGACACAGCATGCGCAGAGCTGGACCCACCCTTTAGTCCTAAGGTTCATCTGCCAGGGCCTAGCAAGCTTGGACGCTGGCAGCGAGGTCCTTAGGACATAGGTTTTATTAGAGTGTCCTTCTCTTAGCTGGAAGGCCTCACAGGGCTAAACGAGCTCCATCTGCCCGGGTTTGGAATCAGAGTTGTCCTTCTCCTAGGATGACTGCCAGAAGGCTAATGAGCTCATCCTACCCATCCAAGGATTCTAGGAACATGGGTATCACTCCCCACACTTTACCATGGGCAATGAAGGTTTAGCTAATATGTAACAATGAAAGAGACAAATAATATCATTTTGGAAAAAAAAACAAACCCAAAAACCAGCACCAAAAGACACCATTTCAACAAGTCTAATGTTGAAATACTCAGTAAATATCTTCATATAGCAGACAAATACATCACATATCATGGGTCCCTTTCATCTCTATTTTCATGACTGGAAAACCAACAGAAAGGAGTATGAAAAGGGCAATATTCCCTGAATAAATATGTGGAACAGATAGTCATCAATACTACTTTCATATAAAAAAAAAAAAAAGAAAGAAAAAAAGGCTTTCCCAATGCATTTCAGTCTTTTTGTAGATCTCCATGCAAGCACATGCTGAAAGAATGTCAAGTTGAGGGAAAACAAAAATATGTTCTGGATTAGAATTGCACATAATGAAGAAAGAATTCCAGTCAAAATAAAGCAAATCTCAGATTACTTTCTTGGGTTGAAGGATCAGATACATTGTTTCCCCTCTTTTTTAACTTATGAATTTGAAAAATATTTCCTCATTAGGATATAATCATGAACATGTGTGAGAAAGACCCAAACTGGTGATACTTTCACAAAGCAATGAAAGAAACAGATTTTCAGAGATAGGGAGTCTGATTTTGTAATGTATATAGATAATTGCAATGATGAAGGTAAAAGAAAAAATTGCTGCTAACACCTGCATTCAATCTACTTTAAAAAGTAAATAGAACAGTTCCAAAATTCCATATTTAAACCCCAAGTTTAAGTCACAAGCCTGCAAAAAAACCCAAACTCATCCTTAAAAATGTATCTAAGGGCCTAAATATATATTATTAATATCTTCAACCTTTATGAAGAAATATGAACATTAGACATAGATGGGGTAAAGTATCTTTCACCTAGTACCTGGAATCCTGAGTGGAGAAGGAGAATTAACGTCAGGTAGAGTGAAACACAAGATAAGAAATAAAGGATCAGAGTTAAAATATCTGAACTCTTTTCTATTCATATTCACCTACATCCCCTTTATTAAGCCATATTTTATGGCCAAATATCAGCAGCATTCAGAAGCTTCTTGGGAGAGCTTGGTCAGAGTACAAATATGTACAAGCACATGATTTCCAGCATACAAACTCCATCCAAATTTCTTAGCTCTTATCTGCAGTATAAAGAAAGTGACATACTAGCTAGTCTTCTTCTTTCATGCATTTATTAGCTATCAGAATATATGATTTTGGTCTCTCCTCTTCATTCTTTCAAAGAAAACTTGAGGGTTTTTTTTTAAATAGTAAAGCAGATAGATATTGGGATACTTGGATTTAACCAATTGCATCAAGGACACGATTTTTCCACCCTTCAGTTTTTTAGGGGATATGTATGAGCTATAGCACAAAACCACAACCATGCATTAGGCAAAGCTTAAGTATAAAAGAATACTTGCATCAAAGCAATTGGTATTAATGCTGCTGATATTTTGTTTCTCTCCTCTACCCAAATATTTCTGGAAATTTTCTGAACATAGTTAAGATTCTATTATGGTGCAATTTGAAGTCAGTAAATATGAGTTGTCTTTCTCCAGTAGAAGATATGCCCTTATAAGACAAACTTGAAAAATCATATAACAATGAACACAGAATGAAGGATGAAGACAATTCCAAACCTAACTATACTGATTTAAAAATAAACAATAATTCTGTTAGAAATTGGCAGCATTCCCAATAATAATATTTGAACAAGGAAAGACAATACAATATGCACAGGCATACTCCAACTATTTTTAAATGACATATTACTGTATACTTTATGAGAAAAGTTCAACCAAATTTGTCAAATAACTCAAGGTCTAGCTATTCAGATGCTCGCTGCACAGAACAATCACCTCTTTTTTCCAGAGCTGACTTTCTGCATAGTTATTAAAAATGTGCTAAGAAGCTACCATCATGCTACCAACAGGAACATCATGCAAATTGTCTTGCAGTTTCTTGTGACATAAAGGGTTTTAAATGACTAATACAATGTATTCTTATGGCCTGACTTACATAGCGAGCTGGCTGTGGACAAGCTGATTCCTGTGTGCCCATCTTCAGGTATTTTCATCTTCAGGGAGCAAATTTTGCTTTCCCTAGAACAAAATGTCTGCTTTGGTGAAAAGTCTCTGCAGTACTACTCAAGGACCTTGAAGCTTCCTGGGAAACTGTTAAGACTCAGAACAGTTTGTCCCAATGAAAACTTTACCAGCACAAGGTCTGTTAGATTTAACTGCTTGACTCCATTTGAGCCCTAACTCATGGCATAATTAAAAATTTTTAGTCTGACACATATTTATAGGGCCTGCCCGATATCTAAAGATGTACAAGAGTTATGGCTCCACAGTTAAGATTTCTTTATCAGCAAATAACAAAGTGAAACCCATCAGTACAGACCCACGGATGAGATTAGATATGTTTTTAGGTCGCAAGCTAAAAGCTTCCTAATGCTTACAGGCATTCCTTGTCTAGGAATGTTTGTTAATTTAAACTCCCCTCCCTTGCTGTGTTTCTTTAATCTTCCAACCAGCTGTCTCCCATAAAAAGATATTTCTGTTTTTAGTTACAAATCTGTTTAGAGATAAAACTTGCTCATAAATACACAACTGCATCCATGGTCTTTTTTTGCTGACAGTAGAAAACCAACTCCAGATGAAAAATATTAAACCTTATTTAGAAACAGAAAATGTATTCTTCTTGTTGGAAGCATGACACATGTATTAGAAACACTCTGGGTTTTAAGCTCTAGCATGACACTGTGAAGGAACTCACTGAAAAAGCCACTTTTGTCACCTTTTCGGACTTAGAGCTCATGAGATGGGATAAAGTGAAGCACTCTCAGTGCCTAGTAGTATTTTCATCTGCAGAACACTTGAACATATGAAACAGACTCAGTGTAAACAACAAAAATCCTCCCCAAACCCCACAAATTTTCATCTTCTAACAGGAAAACAGTGAGTAATTTCTAACTTGTCTTCCCTTCCCTTGATTTCTAGAATTTTAACTAAATCCACCTATTTCTTCACTGTGTATTCACTACAGTTACATCAACCCAGAGCTCAACGTTATGGGGAGCAATAGTTTTGAGTACAATTAAGAAAAGTGTGTCAGAGCCTCTAGTTAAAATACACACAAATTTAGATGAGCATTTCCACTAGAATGTGTTAAGAGTTCTTTAATTTACCTCTGCCTATGCCATATGTGCCTTAAAGTAGCCTCTATCTTCTGAATAGTTCTGGTTTCCTCTAAAATGATTATCAGTGTTATTATATTTGTTATTATATTTCTCCTGGTTTCTATATTTCTCCTGGTTTCACAGGGTATAGCATCAGAATTCAAGTGAGAAAAAAGGATGTATTTTGTTTTTTTTTCCTACAGATTTTAAAAACAATGGTTTTCTTCAAAAAAATGGCTTGGTCTTTATCTTACTGAGATTGCTGAAATAAAATGAATTCAATGTGAGGGATAACTTTATTCATTAGATACTACTTAGTTTCTATTGAATTTTGAGGGTTTGGAAAATTTCAAACCTAACATCAAATTTAGTACCTAATATAAGTGGCCCAGTTACATCTGCTCTGCTCTAAGTTCTTCAAGGAGCAGGGAGCTGGACTCTATGATCCTTATGGGTTCCTTCCAACTTGAGATATTCTAGTCTATGATTCTATTACAGATAAATAGAAATACTTCTTCCTGTAATCCAAGCCAAGTGTAAAAGAGCAATAGATTTCCAATGCTGAATTTCACTGCTGTAGAAAGTATCCTTTCAGTGACACCTAAGCAACATTCTCAAATATGCTTCTGCTTATTAGCCTTCACATCTACGGGAAAATGTATGTTGCCCAAAATCAGTCCTCCATTTGTCAATTTAGAGGCTCTGGGAACTCATTTCACAGCATTATTTCAGAATTTAGCTAAGTATGATTTTGATTTCTATAATACTCTGGTATTATCCAGTATATCTTCGTTATTAAAAGATATTGTCAAATGTTTTTTCGTTGCTATTTACTTTACTCCTGCTGCAGTTCAGCATCCAGTTGTGTAGAAAAGTGATTCAAAATACAGTTGCGCAAAATATATGGAAGTTAAATTCTACTAGTCACAAAATATCAAGAGACTAGTCTATGGACAATGTACCAAAGCTGTGTTATAATGTAGGGTATAAATATTTACAATTGAGTTTATATAGTAATAGTTAAATGTTGTGGGATGTATTCATTCTCCCAAGTGAATTTTCATCTGACAAGATTTTGCAGGCTGTCAGTTAGTTATTCCACAGTTATTTTATCTCAACTGCCTTCCATAGGAGGCCCATGCCATTTAGATCCTGAAGTGATAGGTGCCTTATAAACACCTGAGACAGATAAAGGTGACTGACAGGAGCTAAAAGGAAGCAGCAAACTATTTCAAAACACTTCCTTGATTTTCACCACAAAACTATGTTTTCCAGACACAAAAACTGCCCTTTACTTCTGCTCCTGCTCGCTCATCAGATTTTCTAACCTGCTTGTCTTTCCATGTATTTGTTTCTGTGTCATGGGTACAGAGTTTCAAGGGTCAGAGCCAGGAATGAGGAACTTCTGCTCTGAGCTAGATGTAAAATTAACTGAACTTGGAAGTTTTGGGACAAACAGCAATCTGCTCACAGTCTAGCTGTACACAAGCCATGTGACAACCCTGGTATTCCAGCCCCTTCTGAGAAGCCTTTAAAAGTACCTGGAGATCTATAGGAATCTAAGCTGAAATTCAGCAGCAAGAAAAGAAACTACACTGGCTACTACTATCTGGTCATGTTGCACTCATACTTAGGCCACAGGAGAATCATAAAACTCTTAGTCGCTGCATTATCATAACAAGATCACTCAGTGTAGAAATTCATACTTTTAATTTAAAAAAACCCGAAACAACACAAACACCCCCACCCAAACAAAAACCCCAAACCAACCAAACAAAAACCCCAAACCAAACAAACAAAATCAAACAAACCCACCCAAAACCAAAAAAAAACCCCAAACCCTGCCAAAAGGAACACTTACTTTAAAAAGAATGATAATAGGAGCTCTATTTTTTTACCTACTAAGTGCCCCATCTGTAAATTAATTAAAGAACATGTTACAGGGAGAATAAATATCACACACAGGCCTGTGTAGCACAGTTGAAAAATGATCTGACAAACATGATGCCTCTAGAGGAATGAGCTAGCAGTTAAACAAGACAGGTTAATACCCTACTTACATCCACAAGACATTCACAATGCTCCCTTGTAACTGCTGTGACTTGAGACTAAAAGCTTCAACCAATAAAAACCATTAAACCTAGGCAATAAAACAATGCCAACCACAACAGACCATGTGACTGTGGATCAATACATGGTATTTCCTTTAGAAACCATTTCAAAAGGTCTTCAGTCTGAAAATATTTTTTCCTGCTTTAAAAATGCAGAGAGGGAAAAAAAAAATTGGTCAGGTCTAAGTGTAAAGAACTAAAAGCAGAGGGCAACAAATAAAATATATTAATGGTGTAATCACTCCCAAAATAATAAAAATGAAACATGGACAGCTCACAATGCTTGTTCTCATGGGTATGTTTCTGTAGGGCCAATGGACTCATATTTACCCACAGCTACACATAGTCTTTAAGAAGATATATGCATTTTAAATAACAATCCACCTGACATTCTACAGAGCTTCATCAACTTTCATCCAAGATATAGTAGCAAGGCTAATACTAATGAGAGCTGTTGTCATGTAATTCCTTTCCAGGATTCAGGTATTACATAAAAAGAATCATTAGGCCAGGACTGTGCTACCTAAGAAGGCAAAACTACGAACCAGGCCTTTTGAATTTACAGCACTATGCTCCCAGCACGAGCCAGTTTTCTCAACATATGAACTCTTCCATGCCTATGAACAGCTGATCAGAGATGTAGGATTTTAACCTTCACCAGTTCTTCACCACTGCGGTGACTTTTATGTTTTCCAATACATTATTTAACATATTCATAAAGTGTTCCTTTTATTTACATACTTCTTAAGCACCGGGCAATGTTCTGCAACAAAGGAGAGAGAACTCAAGACAGAGGTCAAAGAATATGTACAGAAGGTTAAACAAAGACTTCTCCCGTGTACTACTTCTATCAAAACTCCTTCCTCTTCTCACTGTTTTCAGTATCTATGATAAAAGTAAAGCCTCCTAACTTGACTCACTATATTCAAAGAAAATCGAGGTGAACTTGCCACACAAATTCTCTGTACCAAACCTCAGGAGGGCTGCTGAGCTAGCTTCCCAACTCTGCCAGACAACTTCTATGTCTTCAGGTAAAATGCACCTATGGCCTTTAGTTTCCAAGAAGGACTCTGTTTTCCCTTCTGTAAAAGGAGAATGATCTTTACTTATCTCTAAAAACTGTCACAAAGCTTCATTTATGAAGTCTGACAGAGATGGGAAGATAATGCAGATCCCTAGACACTCCAGACCTATGATTTTCCAGTTCTACAATCCTCCCTGCCCATGTTATTGCTAAAGGCACAGGGGTGTTATATCTCCACAGTCAGTACATTTATCTTACCCAAACACTTGAGTCCAGCTAGGCAACATCACATTCTATTTCTTTATGAAAAAGCACAACAAATGGTATAAAACCATGATGAAACCTTAATTCTTAACTGAATGACCCATTTGACATCAAATTACTCTGATATTTCAATTCCTTGTGCCTTAACAGGGTAGCAGCTTTATCTCTCTCAATGTTAAAGGCCTTGGGAAGTTAGATCAGCAATCACAGTAATAGAAAAAGCAATATAGAACCATATATAAACTGAGCTGAATATCCTCTAAGGTTTTCTCAGCATGTTGGCTGTTACAAGATCAGGCACCTGGATAGTAAATTACAAGAGTCTGATTTGTGTAACACATATTTTGTGTGTGGTTACCAAATTAGCAGAAACAATCCAAAAATTTCCTATAGTTACTGGCATCCATGTTTTGGTTTTGAAATGTCATTGCAAGTTTACTTGGGAAGGAGCTTTGAAGGGCAGTTTTCCAGAAACAACTTAAATACATTTTCATGGGTCAATTTCTGAAGAATATTATTGTTTCTATTCTGAATTGTTTGACCTTCATGTTATGAAAATCAAAGTCATGCAAAGCCTTTTTCATATAAACTGAAATTAGGAGAATGTCACTTCTTACATTGGTAAGAAAGGTTCAGCAGCATGCACACACACACATTCACACTGCATTTCAACTTTGAGCCAATTTTCTGTTTTAGTAAATAGAGAAAAAGGGAAGATTTATAGCAAGAATAGTTTCCATTTCTCTCTCCATGATTTGATTTTTTTTTTCTACCTGTTATCCACATATCAGAGAGAATATATTCAAGTAGAGTAACCACAAAAAGAAAGAAAATAACCTCCTACCTGCTTTCTTTTCCTTTGGAGATAATATACATGGGTGTTGGGTTTTTGGGATGGGTGTGTATATTAGAGCACTCATTTTGGGCAAGCAGGAAAAAATTGTGTGTGATATGAGGAGTTTCTCTTGCTGAGAGAAAACACCAGGTCAGAAAAAAGACAAGCCATCAGAGGATAAATCCTCCTCCATGCTACCTTAGCTCCCTGTAAAATCTGAAAAATTTCCTTTTTTCATAATTCAAAGTCAATAGGTGAAAGAAAACAATGACCGATTGACCTTAATGAGTAATAAAAGACTGGCACTGCTTTTCCCTGTCACTAACAAGTATAACAAACTCTTCATACTTTAGTATACTTCCCCTCCCTCTTTCACTGTTTATCTTGCAGTGCAACTAAAGGTCATCTTTATTAAAGACTGTTTCTGCCTAGTTCTAGTTTGAAAATCAGAAGTCGGCTAGCACATTAAAAAATTCTACTGCTACTGGTTGTTCTAGAACTACAGCCATGGACAGGTCAAATAAAATGGCATGAAAAGAGAAAGACCAGAAATAATATTGCAGAAACCAGAGGTGAAGAAAGGAAGCTACTTCCTAAGGGCACAATTACTTCACCAGTGCTTACTTTCCTAGAAAAGTTTGATTTTTGCACATATTACTCTATCATTACTACAAGCCAAATAATGCATAACTAGAGATTTCAGACTTTTAATTATTATTATTATTAATATATTTTAAATGTTTATTGCTATGCAAATGCATCCTGTCTCCAAACTGTACTGACCTGGGGAAGGCTAGGAAGGCAGTAGTTTTAACAGTTGTACAAAATGACCTCCAACAGCTACAATGAGCATTANCCCAAGTGATTTTCAGACTGTGCCTGAATGAGCATTATTACATCTCTGACATTAAACACCTGGGAGAGCCTGTGCAGCACACACTCATTTGTCCAGCCTTTGATCACTCCTGGGATACAACATCAAACTCACTAATCCAGAACTGCACTGTGTCCAGATGCTGAGAGTTTGGAAAGGATGAGCAAATGATACATCTAGGGAGAACAACAACAGCATTTTGTTGTAGAGAAGAGGAAGAGGGAAGATGAAGGAAGAAATGTTGCTTCTTATAAGGAAGTTTTTGTTTCAATTGCCTGGATTAATGGCTGAGGCTCAGATATGGGAGTTTAAAAGCACTCAAAATGCATACACACACGTTACCAGACTGCAAAATTAGGAGTGAGAAATACAAAACATTCCAAACAAGTGCTGGTAAGACTTTTGTACCCTGAATCATCTTACATATTCTGTCAAAAAGAAGTATTTATTGAAAGATAAAAAGGAGTTTTAAAATAGATTTTTGGAACTATTTTTGTAGTCTGTGCCCATAAACCCAAGTTCTCCAGTGAGTGCCAAGGCTAAGGGCTCAGAGGAAAAAAAAAAAAAGCAAACTAAAAAATTCAGTTTTGCTTTTCTGAGTAAGACAGCCCCCTCCCAGCCTTGTGCTGATAAAACCTTTATGCCACTCTATTGCATACTCTCTCTCCCTCAATTTTAATTTGAGTTTTCCCACATCATATGTAGCATATGCAGAATACATGATGGTGCCTGGTATAAAGGTTTCATTAACACTCATTTGGGATGCAGCATAACTCCCTTATGATTTCACAACATGGAAGGGAGGGAGCCGTTCCAAATATCTCCTGCTGAAACATTTATAATGCAACAAGCCATCACCAACTTCCTCTTTCACTCCACATCCACCCTCCAACCCCACACAGTCTTCCCCATTACTAGCTCAATTTTGTTTAGTTTCTAAGACCTGAATAAGTAGGCCACTGCTATCTACATGTGCATACAGTCCCTGTGTCTTGTATATTAATATCATTTCAAATGCTCTATTTGTATCAGGGTTTGGTGGTGAATTGGATGAAAATAACTAGAATGACTCTACGAAAAAAACCGATAAAACCCTCACTCTTCAATTCAAAAATTCAAATGTCCTTTCAATTTTTGCTTTTTACATAGAAATACTGCAGAAATATATTGAAAGAATCTTTAAATACAATACACATTCTGAGAAATCTGTATATTAGAAAGAGTTCCAAAAAAAAGCTGAAAAACGTAACATTTTAGCAAGGTGAAATTGTGTGTCTTTATTTTGCTGTATTTCCCTAAGCTAATCAGTAAGTAAAGAGCTCAGCAATATGTCTTTGTATGTATCTGTCATTTTAAGGTTAGGTACTATACATAGTCTCTAATTGTACTGGGGATCACTGTGTTGGTATAAAAAGTTATTAGGAAGAGTAAGAGAGTTTTGGGTGGAATGCAGTGTTAATGAGAGCTCATTACTTTCCTGCAAATTTTGACATACTGCATGTTTCTCTTACAGTTTCAGCTCCCCAAGCAAAGTAAGTTTTCTTTCTCTAAAATGGTAATNATGTTTCTCTTACAGTTTCAGCTCCCCAAGCATTTCTCTAAAATGGTAATATATATATATGTAATGTAAAAAAATATGCTCCCCTTCTGCCTTTAACAAAAATAAAAACAGAATAAAAGAATAAAACATTTAGATCCCTATTACTTGAAACTACCCCAGTTACTTAGGATAAAGCAATTCATGACTTCCAATTAAGTACAGTTAGCAAAATAAATAATATTTAATATCTGCCAACACAGAAAATGGCAAGGAACTGCTTATTAGGAAAAGATGAACCTGCCAGTGCCTGGCACTAGGCTCCAACTCTTGTGGCATCACTTCACCCACTGAAGCCACATGACTCATTTTGTTCAGTGTTTACTTTTCAGATTTGCCTGCTGCAGGAAATATGAGACCATTACTACTTCTGATTTCAAAACTAACAGTGCTTTAAGAATGTAAGGTATTTTTATTAGTTTTAGATAGTTTCTTAATGACATGATTTATAGAGGTTATTTTCAACTGTTAGAAAAATGTATAGAGTGGCCCTGAGTAGCTTTTTAGTTACATATTCTGTAAGAAGATGAGCCTTTCACACAGATTGTTATAAGATGAAGCATATTAAAGAAAAGGTGTGAATATTCCTTATTCTTAACTTTTCAATATTAAATAGCATTGGAGCAAACCAGATTTTCTGTTCCATTCAAATGTCTGAATTTGCCATATGAGAAAGTGGCAAAATTTTAAACAGAACAAAAATTATACCATTATGAAATTCCCTGATATATGTTTTTTATCTATTGTGAGTTCTTAAGTTAAATAATAATAAAAAAAATAACAAACCCCCCCCAAACAAACAAAAACCCCCCACAATAAATACCCCCCACAAACAAACAACAAAAAATGTAATGTCCATTCTAGGACACACCTTTTGATCAGACTGTGATTCTCTCTCTACTTTCAAATATTTTTGCTACTTGCACAGGCAGTGGCATATTCCCACCACAGTTTATAGGTAATTATGCTCCTCTTTCTTTGAAGGATATGGATCCTTTCTGCATCTGCTGGATGACTAAAGGAAATGATCTCGTTGTTACAGCAGTAGCATCTGATAAAAATTCTACTCTTCCTTGTCTTACAGCTGGACAAGAAATGAGATCAGATCTGAATCTCAGCTTACAATGGTATTTTTTTGCCTATTTGTATCCTTAAGCATATTTCATAGTCTTTTTTTCCCCACAGAAAATTAGAAGTGATTTAGTCCATTTCTTTTTTCTTTCAATACTCAATTTAAGCCATTCTTGTATGTATAACTCCAGCATAAGTTTCTTTTGAAAACTTAAATTCACCACTGTGTACATTCTAAATTTAGTTTAATTACTGTTGCTGTCTAGCAGATAATGTATGACACACAAAAATCCCAGCTCAGATAAATATGTGCTTCTCTGCTGCACAGAGGTGAACACAACGACAGAAACAAACACTGCATTACATAGTTATGTATATTGTAAAGGTTTTTCCTGCGTTGTCTGTGTTGCTTGGTATCCATACTGCCTGCCTACACTGTGCAATGTATTTATAAAGGATATACAGCTGAGGAAAAGCTGTAAAATTTGTTCCAGTTTACATAGGGCCTAACATAAGAGGAGTCTAATTCTAATTGGCCTTTTTGGACACCATCTAAAAAATCAATAAAGAATGATAAAAATAGCAAACCATAGGTGTTTCCATCAGCTCTTACTCCTATTATTTATTTCTTGTGCCCTTCACTGAGAAGACGCAAACATTTTTTTTTAGTAAGTGAAAAGTTTGGTTTATATTGCAAGTCTTTAGGCAGAGAGTTCTGAGATTTCCTAAGTTGAAATTCCTTTATTCTGTGGGACTCACACATGATGATACAACTCAGTGTCCCCCCTGGATACAGAGGCTTTGCACTCAGATGTAGGAACTGCCAATGCAAACAAAACAACAACAAAAAAAACCAACAAAAAACCCCCCAAATCAAAACCAAGAGATGTCCCCACAAAATTCTTTGAACAAATGAGTTTTCAAAATGTTTAAAAAGAACTGTCTTGTTAGGACACACTTTAAAGGGATGCCACTGTGTTGGCATCATGGGGTTTCCTTCAATGACTCCTACAGGGCTGAAGCAGCATCACAAAATTCATCACCTGTGCTCCAAGTGCAAGGCACACTCCTGTCCAATATAAAACCAGAGACAGTTTGTTTATAAAGCAAATCAAATGACAAACCCTACCAAAATAAAATGCTCTGCTGCACACACCATTCTCCCTTAGGGAGAGAATTGGAGAACAAAACACAGGAGACAGATGTAAGTCATGTTGCTTAATGCACTCCTGGAAGGCACTCGTAAAAAGCCTATTTTAAAAACAAAGTAATTTCCTGTTCCTACTTCTTTTTTTCTACACCACAACAATAACAACTCATTTTGAAATTGAGGATGAAAGTTTAGTACAATTACACCAGGATCTTCCCATGTCAGAAAAATAAGAACCTAGAGTTTCCTAAAAGGCTGGAAAAAATTCAGATCAACCAAACCCATGAAAAGTCAGAAGAGGTAACAAGGTCTAGTACTACCAGAAGGAGGAAATGTAAGGTCTCCAATACCTCAAACATTATATTCTTTTAAAGGAATATAAAGCAATTTAAAGGAAATATTTTTATTATGTTTTGGCACAAACAGCAAAGCTCTTATTTGCATAGCTAGTATATATTAGCACATATTTACATGAATAAATACTACTTCTTTTAAACAATTTTGTGTCTATTTTTTTCCCCCACCAATGAGCAGAGATGACAGCAAAATAAGTGACTAAGCTGACTTCAAACCCATTTCTTGAATGATAAACTACATTGATGTAGCTATTAGCTAGTTTCACCCATGGTTAATATATTTTTAAAATATCTTTTCTGTACCTTGGATAACTACAAAAGCCATTCACCACCACTACATATTCGTTCGCAAATAAGCAAATTATATCTTGGAAATAATATAGTAAATCTAAAAATCTTGGGCCTTTTTTAGCCTTACATTTAGGTTTATAGTCCTACAGGCTGGTACAGCTAAGGGTTGAATCCCCATTCTGCCCATTTATCACGTCAAGTCAGTTTTGAGAACATTCACCTGGCATGTGATGAATAAGCAAGTGTGAATTGCTATACTGAATGGCTGCAGTACAGTATAGCTGTATTCTACCCCCAGCCTTGGCACAAGTTACCTGCATTTAGCTCCCAATCTCTGCATTAATAATCAAGCCTTCCATTAAGGGGAGTTCTTAGAGGAGCTCCTACATACTGACGAATGTTACAGAATTTCAACCTAAAAAGGGAAAGCATGGAGATAAAAAAAACCCACTCTAGAATAAAACCATTCTATAAATCAGCAAAGTTTCTGTTGCTAATTTGACTGGTATTATATATTACTGTATGCCAAGCTTCAAAATACTGCCTGCAAACATACACAATTATTGAAAAGTCCATATGGGAGCCAGAAATCATCATTCATGGCAGTGTTTGGGGCAGGGGTGGGGCAAAAAGAAAATACAGTCCCTGAGTCCCTTTGTATTTTACCAGCACAATTAGCATGAACTATTTCCCTAGGCTTTGGGTTGCACAATCACTGCATCGGATCCAGAAAATTATACATTTACTCAAAATACATTAGTCAATATCAGCTACAGTGAACATTAACATGCTGCATAACATGTAAAAAAACAAGTGTTCTACTACCACAGTGAGTATTATTATGCTTTATCTTCAAAAAAGCTTAAAACACAGCTTTTCCTAATTTGTATTGCATGTAGGCATGCCATTATGTTAAACAGTTCTTGACTTGGAGATTAAAAGTCAGCTGGACAGGAAAGTGGAATTTTCTTCTGCAAAGCGTTCAGTTGTTCTAAGTAAATTAACATCTTTTTGTTGCCTTCAGAGAAGCAACCACAAAAACGAGTGTAAAATGTTGGCATGTTTCTGAAAGCATAAATGGAAAAAACTTCATAAAAGTAGGGGTTTAAGATGCAGATGAGTGTTGTGCTGGTATTGTTTGGGGCTTTGCCATAAACCTACATTTTTACTTTCCCTGTGGTTGTCCCTTGGGTAACCTGGGTTTTGTCATAATCATTAAACAGCTGATTTGCAGTTTGCATCCTTTTTTCTCTCACACACGGCTATTCCCTTCTCAGAATAAATTTATCCAAAGTAAACTTCCATGTCTCACCATCTTTATCAAATAAAATTATTCACTCAATCACACATCTGTATTTAAATATAATCAGTTGAAAGCCACTTTTTTTTTCCATTGGAGGATGTAGATTCCTTGGGATACAGGAGTTGGAACATGAAACTTAATTCCAGAATATTTCTAGAGTAGCTAGAGAGCTTATTTAGACACCTAATTGTTCTCCTCAAGTGATCAACAATTATAGATTTCTTTAGCCATATGTGGCATAGGCTTCCATCTTTCTCAGCTCCTAGAGAGGAAAATCTCAGGGAATGGAAATGTAATAGCATGGAGCATAAACAAAAATTGGCTCTGGAAGACCCAAATCCAAGTTTTCTGCAGAAATCAATCTCAAAAATCCAGTTTTCTGACTAGGAAACAGAAAAGAACAACAATAAAAAAATCATGTGAGCATTTCCAGAAAGAATCTAGGCACTAGGGGGATTAATGACACAATGATTGCTTTGGAGAAGGCCTTTGGAGCAAGACCCCATTACAATGGGCAGACAGATCCAATTGTCTGTTGTTGCTATCAGTGATCATGTCACCAACTGAAAGCACTAGTCACCACACTATCAAAAAGGTAAAGATATCCTTAATCTGTCAATTATAATAAAATCTCTTCAGCCATGGTTCTTAAGCACTTGCCAGTCTCTGTCTTGCACCTAACATATTTCAGATCACATTAGATATCTACCGAACACACAGACTATTAAAAGCAGAGAGTCCTGCCCTCAATTACAGCAGACCACTACAGTTTGTCTCCAGTCCAGAAAATGACAGACAACCTCAATCCCACTCTAAATTCAAGAGTCCAAAATGCTCAACACCTTGCCTAACCAGGCCATTTGTCATCCAAATGACTACTTACCCAAGGAGCAGCTAAGCGACATGCAACTGGATAATGTGCATACCTTTCAAAGGCTATTTTAGCCTCACAAAACTCAACTGCCTCTGGGTAATTCAAACCATTTTACCAGGCTGAGGTTTATATTAGTTTTATAAATGTCTTAAGGGATAGGAAAGTATCTTCCACGAGCTAGAGATAGACTGAATAAGCTACGATAGTATACAACACACTTAGACCTAGCTTAAAATAAAAGGGCTGTAATTGGTCTCTTGTCCATATTTAAGGTAAAACAAGTGCCTAGGTTTTAAGAAGTGCAGAGCTCAAATCACTCATACTGAATTTAGAAAGTGCTGAACAATTCTGAAAATGAGGACAAGCATTTTTTTCAGCCTAAATATGAATAAGAATCTACCCCAAGGCTGCAGCTCTCAAAAAAAAATCATACTGCCCTATATTTGTTTTTTACTTCTCTTGTTTTCACACCCATACATAGGAAAAAGTCTTCCCTTTCTGGTGTCCATCCTGCACTTTGACAATTCTTTTCATAGCGGAAACTCAGTACGAATATAAGTCAGCCTCCCAAAGCCATGAAAGTTGAGGAAAAAAACTAACTACAAAAACAGAGTTCACTCTTTCCTACCTAAAACGCAGATATGATTTTGCAGAAAAAGCCATGATAAAAGCAGGGTCCTCCTATGAAATATCTACGCCCGACAGTGACAGTTCAAAATTTAATTACTTAATATTCCACAGGCAAACACATGCTATTCCCCCTGCCCCTATGTTTGTTATTCACTGCTAAAACAAAAGATTAATATCTGCAATAAAAGAATCACTAACATTATAGTTGCAACATATTTTCATTCTGTATTTAAAGCAACACCATTCACCAAGGAGTCTGAACGGCTGCTTCAAGTCTTCTGAGATGGGAGTTCTAGAAACTTAAGTTTTCAATTAATATTTTCAGCTGAACAGGCACAATAACTAAGAACTCTACAGCTTTTTAAGCTTGCCTGACTACAATTGCTTTCTAATTGCTAGAAATAAAGATTCATCTACATGGCAGATGAATCTGCAGCATTCCTCTGTTTCAGGAACTGTCAACATCTTTTATGTAATCTCCTAAGGACCTTTAAATGCACAGCTTGAGGGGGAAAGATACAGCTCTCCAAGCTGTCTGTGTACATAATAGATTCACCTCTACTTTCAAACAAAAGATGAAAAACAGATTAGAAATTTCCCTTTGTCACATTTCAGAGCATAAATCTTTGTCTTACAGTATTTATCAGAACTGCTGTTAGTTATCAATTTCTGTAAAATTTCTCCATAAACAAAAGAACATTCTTTTAGAGAGAATATCATGGACATACAATTGCTCTACATTACTGTCACCACTGTAGAGCACAGAAGTATTTGGCAACAGCCATGACCTTATCCTCCTAATATTGGTTAGAAAAGGCACATTTCTTCACATTTAATCTTGAATTTGCAATGTTATATAACCCCATTCCTTTTATATATCCTTCAGCATCTGATATCACATCTTAAAAGGCCATCTTTTTATGTTTGCTTACATAAACTTCATGTTCCTATTTAAGCTGAATTAAGAATGCAAAAGATTACAACACACAACTTGTTGGTTAGAAATACATGGGTTCTCATTTCCTGATGTGAGTTTCCTTCCCAGTGTTGAGCAGAACATTAAAAGTACCCAGGAATTCAGCAGAGAATGAAAATGACCATTGGACTGAAGAGAAAAGGCATTTTAAATGACAGAATAATTAAACCAAATTATTTCATATCTGAAAATGCAGCAACTTAACATCAACCTGATTGCAATTTGGAAGTTTTGTCCCAGAGAAAATGACCACTTTTCAACTCCTCCACAAATGGGATAAGAAGGTTACATATCAAACAATTATGGAATCAAATCTTAGTAACAAAATGCCAATTCTAGTATGGAATCAGATGTTCTAAAAACCACTAACATAAGGGGCACCCCCTTGAACTCCACAAGTCTCCAGTTACAGACTTCTGAATGTGTTTTTCTGAGCTATGCTTATGTATCAGCAAGTATCACTCTGGCAACCAAGTCAGTTAGGCAAATCGTGTGAGTATCCTGGCCAATTACAAATCTTGCAGTGTGAAGAGTTCAAAAACAAAACATAAACATTGTACAGCCCTTAAGCAAACTTAGGCATTTTTTCGCTAGAGTTCAGAACATGTATAATTACCTTTAAACAATTCTAAATTTAATGTGATGGGCATTGTTGAATACAGACTAGCAAGCATAAATTACTCAAGTAAAATGGAAGTTATACAATGACAGCTGATAAAAAAAATATTAAATCAAGAGACAAGGGAACTTCACCAAGCTCAGAGTTTGGGTTCAGGTCTGATAAGCATTGAGGAATTCAAGGGCTTATCAGAAATAACTAGATCCTCTCAACCTGCAAAACTGAGCTGTAAATCTTGCAAAAGATCTCGGTTTCTGGTTAGAAACACTTCACAGAGAGACAATTTCATTGCATTTTAGCATTTTAATTATCACTCTGATTGGGACTCAGTAGGCATATGAAAGTGAAAAGAAAAATGAGCATGCTGTTTTTAGAATTTCCATAAAGCTTCCTCCATCAAAGTTCATATTTTCTAAAAAAATGCTCCACCTTTAATTTTGAAACAGGATGAGATGAAATGCATCATTTTGTTTGCCTTTTGCTATTTGTAATTCTATTTATTATCCAGACCTAGTCAAACTAATGAACCACAAAAAAGGATATTAATTTTAGAACTCACCTAGCATTGTTGTGGGATATGCTGAGAATGCCATCAATAATAGCAAATATATCTAGCGTGAAGGCAGCTTGCCAAAAAGATGACTAAGTCCTGCACTCTTAAATTGGTTATTTTAGCTCACATAAGATCTTGTTGACATGGCTATATCTGAAACAAACCCCTCAGACATAGTCATGAGGTTTGGCAAGATGTAAAGCCAAGATAACTATTGAGCCACATATTTCCAAAGGTCAATATTATTTATTTCCTTCAAGAGAGGAGATAGTGATGTGCACAATCTTGCTGAAATTTGTGTCCTGGATGTATCACACAAGCTATCCAGTAAGACAGCTTTTTATTTAGCACATCCAATATTTTGGTCAGAAATTTTAGTTCTATTTCTTAATAGTCCAGTTTGTTATTGAAGGGATTTCTCAAGGATGAATATAAACGGGTTTCTAAATCATACCGCCTGCTTTTTAAGCAGTTTGCCTTTGAAACCCCTCAGAAGTTCTCCTTAGACAGAGCCACTGGTTTGACATCCTCTGCTTCATCAGAGTCTGCATTAGAGATATGAACCTGACCTCTCACTATCTGCCAGCACTGCCTGTTGCAAGACTTTCCTGTCGAGAGAGACATACTGATATTACTGGGAGATGGAAAACCTCACTGTTGCTATCGCTTGCTTTGAAGTTCTTCCATCAGACACTATTGCTGTTTTCTTTCTTCCAAAAGCTCTTCAATAGGCTTTACTTCACAGTGAATGACAACGCATAGATTTTGTACCTATCTTACCTTTCCCACCTACTGCCTTCTCCTCCCAAGAAGGAAGTACAAACATCACGGGTTCACAGCCAGATTGCATTTAGCAGCTGCTTCAATATTCATTGAAGCCAACAAAAAGTTCTGTTCACCTCAGCACACTTTGATTTTTTTATTCTGCAATGTAACAAAATTTTACAGGGAATGCTAGAAGACTCTCTGTTACTAGTCTTTTAAAAGAAATGGAAAAGACTGAGGTGTTACCAGTAATTTGTAAGTCTGGCATATCTTCCAATTTCTTATGCAGTCTGTTATCTACAAATAAAAGCATGATTGCAAAACTTTGTATCTCACCCACCACTAACTTTAATTGGCTTTGTGCAAACATCTTCCAGTGTCTGAACAAGTGTTATGCAGTCTGGATGAATCTGAGGAATTACAGTACCTACTCCAAGCCTTGAATGGTGCAAGTCTAGGGGAAGAGACCAGTCTATTCACAATGTTCCTAATAGTCCCAATGCAAAATTAATTTGTTTACCATCATATACCTCCAACTGTTCTTCTGATGAAGAACAGAAGACCAGCACTGTCATGAACATTTTGGTAGCTAGTACCCCACTGACCAAATTCAAACTACAAAATACACCTGTGACTTCAGACCACTGTACCAATTAACTACATTCAGATGCTGTCACTTCTGAATACATTAGAAAACACTAAACTGTCTTCTGCATTTATATACAGGTTTTTAAATGTTCCCTCTTTTAGCCTTTTTCTGAAAATGAACCTTAGTTAGGACTCTAAGGTCACTCTGGCACAGAATATTGTCTGAAATGTCCAACTCCAAATTACTTATGTCTAATTCAATTCAATTTTCAAGATACAAATGATATTTTAAGCTAAAAACACAAAATATGTGTATTTTATGCATGGGAACTATAAAGATTTGCAAACAGCAGATTGGTATCAGCTGCAGGGTTTTTTGGTTTGGTTTTTTGTGTGTGGTTTGGTGTTTTTTTTTATTAAAAGAAAGTTCTTACAGTGCTGTTAGAGTGACATTAGACATTTGCTTTCCCAATCCTAGCCAGGTGGTGCTTTCCCCATGTGAGCCAAGAGTGGGGGGAATTTTTTTTCATTTTTTTTATATATATGCACACATACACATACACACTTATGCATATATAAATATACTTAAGAATATATAGACAAAAATAAATGCAATATACAAAGATCATTTCGCTTGAAAGCCCAAGCACTGAAACCCAGAAGTTTTCTATTGAACAGAAGTTAGAGAGAGTGTGAGTAGGCACAATACAGATTCCCTTGGAGCATTTCAGTAAAGGCTGACCTGCAGACACTCCTCTGTATGAGTGGGAGGTAAATTTGCTTCTATGTTAACTTAAACTTCGGCCTTTCTCAAACAGACGCTATGATTGCTTCACTGTGCTGCATTTTTTTACATTTAATGTCTTCACAGGAAGAATACTGTTCCAGAAGGACCAAGCCTAAACCACCAAATAGATTTCACGCTGGACTGGATCACTGATTAGATGGAAACTTCAGTCCCAGGGGCACGAGTTTAGTGCTTTATTCATTCTTCTGCATCTATTATTTATCAGGAAGGAGAGACTGAAGAATAGATGGAGAGAACGCAAGATCTTGCAATTTAATGCAAAGTCTTAATCTTTCAGATTACAGAATCAAAAATAAGCTGAAATGAGTGATTGGAATGTGATCAGCTATTTCATTACTGCCATCACTGGTCAGCAGTGTGGCATCAGACTGATTTTCCCTCCAAGGATCACTTAACTGGAAGAACATGAAAAATGAATTAGCCCCTTCTCAGTGGAGCACAGGTTACAAGGACACAGCCCAGACCCACTGAAAAAACAGTATAGGCAAAACTGAACTTTAAAAGTCTTGTCAGACAGAAAATTAATCTTGTTTTTATCTTGTCTTAACAATGATCTTGTGAAAGAAAAAGCAGAAATGGTTCCTTGATGGAGGGACGTGCAGGTCAGAAAAGAAACAATAGACAGGAAGAAGCGTAAGTTTCAAGCATATGTGCTGGAGGAAGGTACAAGCCATGTACAGAACTGATAACACCTTGCTATCAGCATTCAAAGCTGTATTAAAGGACTAGAAGTCCAATAAAAAAATCTAGAGCCCCATTACTTGCATCTATTTCTCTCACTCTCCTACAGACTGAATGTTATACTAACTGGAAGCGTGAAATTATTTCACTAGCTGGATTGAAACTTTCTGCAACTGCTCCCCTGATAACTAATCAATTGAACTCCCATGATGGCCACAAAGTATCCTTCAGATATGCAGGATGTTCATGCTCTTTATGAACATCCTGAATTATACATGGAAGCAAATGGAAACACATCACAGTTCTCCAGCTGATATAGTATATTCACATCAAACTAATACTGTCAAACATATCGGTAGCCTTATTTTGCATCAAGTGAACCTCAAGAAGATTTCCATGTAGAATGCAGGAAGATAATTGGACTTGTTCCAACTAAACCATAGATCCATAAGCAGAGGCAAAGATTTAATGGAGGAACTTGTAATTACCTAGCTGCATGCAAATTATAGTACATTTTTCCCTAGGCTACTGTTGCTGGCTATCTAATCTCAGCCATAGGGCAGATCCATAAATTCCGCAGATCTCTAGTCTCTGTAAGAGACATCAAACCTTTTTTTTCTACTCCCTTAGCACAGATTCTCTTCAAGTAAACCTAGTCCAACAGACAGACTTTTAGAGTTATCACAAACCATAACATGCAAACATCTCTGGATCTGAAATTAATTCCAACTTCTACCCAACACCTCACCAGCTCAGTCTCTCCAGCCCCAAAAGAGATTATTACCCTCCCCATCTGGCTCTGAAACAGAGAACTAACTGATTCACCTCCAAAAAGAGATTTCAGCAATATCTCAGCAACATAAGAAATCCTGGAAAACAAAACCCTTCTGGATTTAGATGACAGGAATATGTTACCCAGAGAGAGAGAGAGAGCTGAATCCATACTGCCCAGCTGCACAGAATCTATATCTATATGTTTATACAATCCCTATGGAGGTCAATAGGAATAACAGCAAAACAGTTACCATGTTTTAATACAGGGTAATCTATATATTTAATTTGACAAGATCATTAACANGATGTCCCTGCCCACTGCAGGGAGGTTGGACTAAGTGACTTCCAGAGGTCCCTTGAATCCCGAACGATTCTATACTTCTATGATTAAGATACCCTAATTCTGTTTCTGTTCTTTCTTTGAAAACACAGTTCCTGTGCATCTTACACTTTCTGCAAGTCCCTAAGAGACTTTGCTGCTTCATATTAATAGTTGTTCCTACCTCCTAAGATTTAGTGTTCAGACTAAATTCTGTCTTTGGAGTAACATCTTTGCACGTAATTGCCTTGTTCTTTAGCTGCATAAGCACAGCTACTATATTTCAGTTCTTCTCACGTGATTTAAAAGTACCATAACTTTATCACTTCTAAAAGAATAACCAATTGCCACTTTTTCTGTCCTGCTGCCTACAGGCTGCTGCTGCCTCCCAGATGAAGCATCATGGCAGAACATCATAACACGAGAAACCTCCCAGTTTGCTGGAAGAAAACTTCATCCTTCAAAGCATTCATCATTCATCTTTAGTTTTCCTGAATCTGGTTGCAACCATTTAAATCTTCACCTATAGGCTAATCAAGCCTCAGATGAATGATTTCCAGCCTGACTGTGTAATCCCTTTCACTATTTATAGCCTGGGGGAAAATTGAAGCCTGTATCACCAGAGTCTGGAAAAGGCAAAAATGCTTGGGACAGACAATGTTTTGCCAGATTTTGTAAAATAAAGTTACTTGTTATTTTCTTCAGAACAGATCCAGACAACATATTCCTTGAGCCCTGTAACATCAGGTCAAGTAGCAGTTTAGCACATAAATATGTGGCCATGAAAGAACACACCAACTGTCTCATACTTGGTCCCCTGGCTTTCAAAAAAATTAAATCACCGTTGTTATTACGAATTGCAGCGTTGTATTTACGGTGGGATATTGATCTCAATTTTCTCTCCTTCACTCTGAAATAATGCAATTGCTTACTTCACTATGGGAAATCAGGGGACTTTAAATCCTTTTGAAGAATAGCTGTGAAATCTTCAGTTTTACACAGTATTAATCAGGCCTGAAGTCAAGTGACAGAAAACCAATAGTGGTGTTTTAAAGTGAGGTGGGAAAAACTCAAAGTCTTATCAGATTCTCTGCTGTAACATTTGCTCCCAGATTCTGGGCAGGAGCAGAGTATCTGCTGGGAATGCACACAAAGCAAACCCCCATTTCTATGGGCTCCATCCACAGTAAGTGCATGCAGAAAAGTGGACACACACTGTCCACAGTATCACTTACAATGAAGACTAGTTTTTCCACTTACAGTCTCATAGGAATAATACAGGTGGTTGACCACTGCTCAGCATTCTGAGAGCACACATGAAGGCAGAAGAAAGAAGCCTATCTCAAGAGAAGTGTGGCTATGGAAGTTTCACCTGGAAAGCAGGCAAGGTGAAGAGGTCTTTCACTGAATCACAGATCCACATGGCCTCAAAGACTTTATGATGGAGACTGTCCCTTGTATGCCTTGTCATGCTCCATATCTGCCCAGCTTCTCAGAGCTCGACAGGCAAGACAAACCTATAAAGATGCATAGTTACATACTTATCACCTAGCCCAGTGAGGTTTTGTTTCAGAAGATAGTAAAAGTACCAAATTTATTACTGCCATTAGCATTTTCACATTGCATTAGCAAACAGTGCTTGCAAGGAGCAGAAAAGTACGTGGAATTCATTAAAATCTTCTGGGTTTGGAATAACAGGAAGTGGAAATATTAATAGATCCTGAAAGAAACAGAGCAAAATTTGCTACCTGAGACCCACAGAAATCTCAGAGGGAGCAGGGGGGCTGAATTTTTTAGAGATGTTCAGCTATACTGAAGATCATTACAGCAACAAAACTCCAAGGAATTTGGTTTTGGTGATATGTAGCAACTGCAGTAGAGGTTTTTCATGCCCTTTAACTAGTTTCTGGAGGAAAGAATGAGCATATGTGTTCTGATAGAGTGGCAAGAGAGCTGCAGCACCATCAACAGCTGACACTGCAGGAACAGTTTTCATCATTTATTTAAACTGGTCTGAAGTATATTCCATTCTCATAGATCCAGCTGTGAAGATACTTATCATAGTATTCACTATACATGCTTCTTTGGTCAACTTCTTCCCACACATCCTTGGACCCATTCCTGCTTCTCTTCAGTGTTTATCGTCTTAAGACTTTTGCAGACTGTTATCACATCTATTAAGCTACACAACAGAGAATTGCAGGCAAGAAAAACACTGAACTGACCTTACAGGGGCTGCATATGGCCTCTTGAACAACACAAAACCACAGAGAGTCAGAGAAGTCAAAAAGTTAAAGGGAAACAACAGTTTAGATAGCTGTGAACTGCTCACTGGAAAGAGTCCTGTAAGACAGAGTCATTAATTTCATGGTTCTGGGGAAAGAGCAGAGAGAAGCAATGATCAAGTCAAGAAGCAAGTACTAGAGTTTGTGAATAAGGCAGCTAAAGGACAGGCCAATTGGGTGATTTTGTCTTATAACCTTATTTGCTAACCCATATTAGATTAACATACGCATTTAAAATGAAATATAGTATTAAAACAAAGAGTCAAAACTCTGTAGAACATAAATTTCCTGATTACTTTCATGAGAATTTCTAAGACTAAAGCTTTGCTGTTCCTTTCAGTCCTGTAAGCCCCAAAAGCAGAGATCTTGTAGTTGGTGAAAATCTAAGCATAGCTTCTTCTCTGTAGCATAAAATCATAACAAATGGGCCTGGAAAGGAACTCAATAGGTCAGCTAGTCCATCCTCCTGCCCAAGGCAGGATCAACAATACCTACACAATTCCTGGCAGACATTTGCCTTATTCTCTCTGAAAAACCATTAGTGACGGAGGTTCCTAAAGCCCAAGGCAATCTGTTCTAGTACTTCACATCTTTGCCATTTGGATGTCTTTCCTCACAGCTAACCTAGTTCTTCTGTGCTGCAATTCATGAATGCCTATTGCTTTTTTCCTAATCAAGAACAGAGCAGCTTTTTACAAAGCAAACTGTGAACACCCTTTAATAAATCCACTCTATAAACCAGGAGAAGATGCTGTGTAACAACACTGATGCCACTTGCTCACGTGTTGAGAGAATATGTGTTTGGGGCTAGGCAGAAAGAAGCCTGTTTCAGCAAAAACTAGCCTGCTACTGAAATTTGTGTTTTTCCAACCACGGGGATACGGCAGGAAATGCCACAACAGAGCACACTAAGCACACTCATCAATTCCCTGACCTCTCAAAAAACTAAGAATAAAACCCCACAGAAAAAAAACAAGCATTATGACAGAGTATATAAATAGGGGTACTGGTTGTTACTTTTGTGGATTCTTCCTGATTTTGAAATACAAAGTAAAGAGGCAGGATTGTGCTTTGAGGAAAAGTGTCTGGGTCTTTTTTGTGTGTATGTAGATATTGGGGACATTTTCTTCAGGATCTGCATACCTTTTGTGAACTACAGAGATTACAAGTCTCAATATATCAAGGCTGCAGTCTCTAGGCATATAGCTGTCTTGTAATTCCTATGTCAGGGAGTTTGCTAAGATACCCGACAGTGATTTTAACAACTAGGTACCAAGCCCTTCAGTAGCCTGTGTTTGTTCTTTCTTATGTTCAGAAGCATGGATGTGGGTCAGTCTTTAGAAGGATTTTCATTTCATTGTGCATAGTCCTTTCATACAATTTGCTGCATTTCTGCCCCCTATTTAATAATCCATGTAATTAAGAAATGTACAGAAAGAAGAGTCTCTTGGGTTTAGAATTAACGAGAGCTGACTGCTTTGTTCATCTGAAATCAAGCTAAAAGCAACTGTTAGGGGAGACCTTCATATAGAAACACTCAGAGGAGCAAAGGGTATAATTCTTTAAAAACAAAACCTTAAGAGCAGTGGAAAAAAGAATTTTCATCATCACTAAAATAGCAGGCCTTCAAATTTGGTATGGTGCCACTTCACCAACCATCAGCACGTTAACTCCCTTGGCACATTCATTCCTTATTGCAGAAGCAAATATCTTTCCAAAGAGAACACAGGACACTCAAGTGTACAATATTCATTCCAACATCATAATGTTATAATCCAATCAATATTTTAGTAAAAAAAGCCTAATCTTTGAACATTGCTGAAACCCTGCAGTGTCAGAAGTTTTTCTCTATGAAGGTAGGGTACTTGAATAGCATATTTTTTAAGTCTTCTACCTTTTTTAAATAATTGTCTTCATCATAACATTCCTGTTAGTTTTATTTTTCTGCCTTATACCAAGCTGCATTTTTAACTCATGTTTCCAGAAAGGAAAGATGGGATAGTCTTCCATCCTAATGTTGATTCACACTTGTTGCAATCAAGATGATGATGGCCCTATTTCCATACTGATCTTGTTTTAAATTGGGTATACAGAGCTTCAGCAAAATCTTAACCATGACTTTCACATGATTTTCATTCCCACTATAAGCCACATGGAGGGCTCAGGCTCAGAATAAAGACAATGAAATACAGAATTTACCTTCTTAAAGCATCTACATCATTCAGTGTCTAAACATGCTGATAATTTCCAGCCACATTTCAACCTGTAAACGTTGTAATTATCACCAAGCACATCATATAGGTTAGGGTTAATCCACTTTATAGAGTAAGGAAATAGGCTCAGCTGTGCAGAGATGATTTGCTCCTCTGTTGGATAATTAAAATCAGAATAAGAGGTGGGATGATCCTCACATTTTTCCATTCCATTTCTCTCCCATCTCTCTGGAAAAAGCTTCCAATTATACATTAAAAAAATTTGGCAATGTCAACTATGAACTTTTGGTCTGTTGCCTGCTTTCTTCCTGTCTCTTTAGCCTTGTTTTCTCCAACAATAGATGCATACTATCCTGCCCCCCCTATTTTTTTTGTAATTGTCACTCCCACCTTAAAATCTTAATCTCTTCTCCCACCTGCCAAAAAATATTATTGTCATACTTCCTTCTGATTAACAGGCTAAAGACAGATCAATTTTCTCCTCCCAACAATTTTTGGTTTTTTTGGTTTGTTTGTTTTTTGAACAACAGATTCTTTCCAGTTCATGCCACCTCATGTGCACACAGGTATTTCACAGCTTCACTGCCTCTGACCACAGGAAATCCTCTGGGTCCCCCAGTTCCACCCTGCCCTTTTGCCTCTTCCACATTTCATCCAGCTGTTCAATCACATTTTAGGCATCCTTTGCATCTCTCTAACCTCAGAGTCAGTCCTCATATAAAATGGCATAAATGGAGCACGGAAGAGAAAGGAACAGCTCTTGTGCTGCCATAAATTGCAGAATCCATTCTAGCCAAGGATGCCATTTTTTCTCTTCCAAACTATGAATAAGGACAGAGGCAGAAATGAGGACTGGACCGTGCGTGCAGTGATTTGTTTGCACTGGTACAGGAAAGTCTACATGTCAACTGTGCTGTTCTGAGGTGGAAGGGTTTCACTAGGCAGAGGATGCTGCATGCTCAGGAAGCAGGACCGGAGATGCAGAAGTTAAAAGAGGAAAGAAGAAAGCATGTATAAGAAAGCAGAGACAGAGTCACGAAAGCAAGCTCCTGCTACCAAAAGGTGGTAGGTGGTTCCCAAAGGAAGAGCCTAGCACTATGCTGGAGGGAGGAACAGAGAGTATCTGGCTGGCTCAGTTAGTCCCTGGAGCCAGAGGGGAGAATACCACAAATCGAGCTGCTGTAGGTGCTAAGGAGAGTTAATGGAGGGTTGTACTTGCACCAAAGACACAGGGAACATTTGGGGAGAAGAAAAGCCTTATTTCTTGCTTTTGCCATGGACTGTATTCACAATTCCATTACATGGCCTTGGGTTTTTCAGCTTCTAGGGTGTATGCTTTCTTTACACTTTGCTCCATACCATTAAGACACAAGACTTTTGTTCACAAACATCATCTCCAGAAGCTGGGGTTTTGAAGAACACACCTTACACTGCAAGCAATAAAAGTCACCTAAGAGAATAATATAATCATGAGAGCTGGCTGTAGGCCAGGATCATGTGTTGACAGCACTACAGCAGCAATGCAGAGAACTGCTCTGGGAATTTGTCACCATGCGTTCTTGGTTACAACTGCCATGAAGTAGTTTCCTTTTGATTTAAAGACCACTTTTCTTACCTGTATTAAATACCAGTTTCATGACACAGAAGTGACATAAGTGACTGGCAGTATAAGTTCTTGAACTCTGTCTTTCCTATGGAGCTGTTGTTAGCTATGTATTCTTTTCCGAGGGTCGATGTTGCAGCCCTTGACAACAGTGATCACAATAATTTTCAACATATCTGAAAATATTGTAGCTTTCCCTGAATGTCCTTGTCTTCCCAAATCCACTAGAAGAATGATTACTTCAGGGAAGCTTGGGTCGTTTCAGTTGCCTCCTAGTGAAGTGTCTGTTTTACCAGCAGACATTCTGAACACTGATCTTTCTTCCTACACTGGATTGGTCTAAGCAATAACACAAGCTTTGCCTCTGAGCATGATCTGTATGTTAAGCTAAATTGAGGTTTTCACATTTTAGCAAGTTTATGCAGGTTTCAGCAGTTTCTCCACTGAAGTTGGCAAGGAATCCTATGGTGTTTGTAAAGTTTCAGTTTTGCTATGAAATGAAAATTGACATTTCAGCACAACACTAAATTCCCACAATTAGGCTTAAATTGAAGTTCTACTGTATTTCCTAGAACTAAGGTTTTGAAAACATAAAGGAAAGCAATATTATGCTAAACACTAATTCCATCCTCTCTCTCACAATAATCAGTTTGCAATCATGTCATTCATTCTAATGGCTTTGCATACATTTCTTCTTAGAACTGCCACATAAAAGGCTTACGTTGGAAACCAAGCAAGTTGGCTCTTTCTAATTCCAAAGGTATTCAGAAACACTGGTATTAACTGAAATGTATTTATAGGACTTGATGACACAGTTAAATTCATTACAATTGATCACAGAATGAAATAGCACACACATAAATATACACACAGAGTTCGCTATTAAGGCTGTAATATCATAGAATCATAGAATGGTTAGGGTTGGAAGGAACCTTCAAGATCATCTAGTTCCAACCCCCCTGCACAGGAAGGGACACCTTCTACTAGATCAGGGTACTCAGGGCCCCATCCAACCTGGCCTTGAACACTTCCAGGGATGGGGCAGCCACAACCTCCCTGGGCAACCTGTTCCAGCATCTCATCACCCTCACAGGAAAAAAATTTTCCTAATGTCTAACCTAAATCTTTTCTCTTCAAGTTTATAACCTTTTCCCCCTGAACCCTCACTATACATTTGTGTAAAAAGCCCAGCCCTACCCCAGCTTTCTTGTAGGCCCCCTTCAGATATTGGAAAGCTGCTATAAGGTCACCTCAGAGCCTCCTCTTCTCTAGGCTAACAACCCCAACTTGCTCAGCCTGTCCTTATAGGGGAGGTGCTCCATCCCTCTGACCATTTTAGATGCTCTCCGTCTGGACACGTTCCAGGAGCTCTATATCCTTCTTGTGTTGGGGACTCCAGAACTGGACACAGTATTCCAAGTGAGGCCTCACAAGTGCAGAGTAGAGGGGAAGAATCACCTCCTTCAACCTATACTACCTATACTTCTTTTGATACAGCCCAGGACACAGTTGGCTTTCTGGGCTGCAAGCACACACTGACAGCTCATATTAAACTTCTGGTTCACCACCACTCCCAAGTGCTTCTCCTCAAGGCTGTCCTCAATCCTTTCTCCTCCCAATCTGTATTCATGCATGGGATTGCCTCAACCCAGGTGTAGAACCCTGCACTTGGCCTTGTTGAACTTCATGCGATTTGCACGGGTCAGGAAATGCCATAAAGATTACCATATAGCTTGGATATCTGTTCATTGTGTCTATACATACACATATCACCTTAAAATATAATTACACAATTGCAAAATATTTCCCTGCACGACCCCTGCCATATTGCTACAGTGCCATAGAGGCAGCACTTAATAAATAGCTATTCAATATTTTGTTTTCTCATCACTGTTCAATGCATGACCTAAATCTTATTTATTGCTCCCTGTTTAAACCTTACTCTGCAGATAATTATACTTGAGCCTTCCACTGTGCCTGTCAAAGCACTATTTAGCACCCATGATGGAAACTTCCAGTCTGTGCAGTTAAAACTTGGGAAAAATCTTAAGCAATGAAAAAAATGAATGGAAAGCGTCACTTGAATTTAACAGCAGACAGTGCTACTGGGATAACTTCTAAAATATGAACTCTTATGTCACACAAACGCACTTTTTCATGCTTAGGGACCTCAATACCCAACAAGCAATTTCTACTACAGTTTTGCACTGATTCTACACTATACAGATTAGAACAAAGTAAATAAAGCTCTACTGTATGAGAACCCATGATTACACTACCACGTTTCAAAGAAAACCAGAAACTGCCATACAAATATCTGTGCACATGGAGGAATGCAACAGAGAAGAACAAAAGGCAGGATCAGAGGCAGAGGGAAAGAGGGGACACAGAGTGTCTGCTCATGCTGTAAAACACAGCTTTTACTGCAGAGCAGCTCTGCGTGCTTGTGCTGGGAGTGCTCAGCATCCCAGGAATGTCCTTTGGTCTTCCTTATTTTTGCAGGCAGACAACTAAAACGTTCTGTGCAAACTTAACAAGGCAACTGAAAGAAAAGCAACTCCCAGACTACTAGTGTTACTGAGCACATGGACAGCAGACTGCAGCCACCCCTTCTCCTCCCAGGCAAAAAACAAACCACAGCACTAGTATCTTGTGTCATGTCTCAGTACCCAAACTGCAGCACTAGTATTAACACTTCACACACGAAAGCTGTTCTATCTATTCTAAAAAAATAAAATAGAGAAGTCAAATTCAACTCTAAGCACAAAGTTTCCTTAGCTAGAAAGCTGTTATTTTTTTACAAGTTAGGTTGGAGCACTTCTGCTTTATTCTATGTTAAATTCCAACCCTCTGCAGATCCTTTATTCAGTCACAGAATATTTCCAGATGCCTAGAGAGCTTTAGAAGTTACATGTGAAAATACTGATTGTTTGGAGTTCTAGAGGCTAAGTATGATCCTATAGCTGAGATTGTTCACTACAAGACTAGCAAAGCTTTTACAATGACCTTACAGTGCAGAATCTACTGCAGGAAACCAGGGATAAATAATGGGATGTCAACGTATATCAATGAATCCACCTGTTCATCTACATGCACAAGGTACCAAATGAAGTTTAGGCTGCTTACCTATCATTATTATAAGGGTCACAATCTTTTAAGAACAACAGTAAAAGTCATGCTGCAAACTTTTTAAACTACAATGACCACCAACAGGAAATTTGGTGAATAGAGGCACACAAAGGAAACTACAATTTCTTAAGCACAAGAAAGGCTTCTGAAAATACAGACAATATGTATATTTATCAACCATAATAGACTTCTATATACTTTGGCATAAAAGGTAAAAAGCTCTTTTAAAAGTCTCTAAAAAGCTTTGGAGCTTTCTAAGGCTATACATAGTCCACTACTTTTTGGAAAAGATAATTAATCCATCTTGGAACGAATATTTGTAAAAGACTGTGTGGAAATGTGTATTATAAGCTAATTCACATGACAGCACAGACTGCATAAAATGGTGATGTTTTTACAGTAAATACTAGCCAAGAAAGAGTACAGGTTAATTGTTTCCTATGTTGCTAAGTGGAGATCTTAAAACCTAGTTCCATAACCAGCAATGAAAATGGATGGAAAGGTTACACTGATTACAACAGCTCTGCATTAGCTTTGCAAAAATTCAAAGGGCCAGAAATTGATTTCATCAGATGAAACTAGATTCAGGCAACTATATTTGGATAGCTAGAGGCCAGTGGTAATTTCATCTAGGCATGTGAAAACATACAGAAAAACAGCATGAAAGTGAGCACAATTCTACGGCCCCACACTGCCCTTTCTCTATATTGCCCACTTGGAACATGCAAGGCTAATGTATTTATTTTTCCTTGCCATATGCTTTGGGGCAAAAGGTGACACCATCTGTTTCTGTTCAGGTTCCACATTTACTCTGAGGTTTTAGTTTCCTTCTGATCCTGATTCACATAGTAGTTCTCTAATATCTTTTCTCCATGCTGTCACTTACGCAGGAATGGGAAGAGCTTTGCTTTCCCTTGAAAAGTCAGTCAGTCACTACTATGGACTGACAATTCCTAGCACCTTTCAAGATGTACTTTATACCAGTTAAATATATATAAATACAACAGCAGCAAATGACATAGTTGGAAATAAGTCCCCTCTTTCATGTTAATGCATTGAGTTAATTCAGTATTTGTTCTATAAATATTGCTTCCCCTTTCCATATCTTTTCCCAACAAAACATCAGTTTTTCCATGTGATGATGAATACTACTATAGGGAACTTTGTAAGAAAGGAATTTTCTACGTTACAGGATCACACAAAACAAACAGCACTTTATGCTGCAAAGGGCCAGCTAAGGAATAGATCTTAAGAACTGCATTCCCCTGACCAGTGGATCTAAAAAGACAGCATTGTTCAAACTTGGAGTCCTTTGTCTCTATCACTATGAAGTTTTTATATTTTGCCTTTGGAAGGTATATATCCCTCTGTTACTCTGAATTCATCTCACAGTCAGTCTGAGGAGTAGCACAGAGAGAAGTCTCAGATGAGGCATCAGTTTGCTTCCCTCTCAGATAGATTAAAAGGGCTACTGAGAGAGGATGTGAGAACAGTGCTTATAGAACAAAGAAGAAAAGAAAGGAAAACACTTCCAGAGTGAAAATTAAAAGAGAAATGCCACTGTAATGGACAAATTAGAAAAAATTAGGCAGGCATAAATTCCAAGAAAGCAAAGGTCTGTTTCTAGAATGAAGTTGTGATGATATAAACCAGACTGACCAGATGTGATGCATAAAGAAGATCGCAGCTCTAACATGTCAAGGTTCACCCACAAGCAAAAGGCACTTGGCTAGTATCAGCCTTACTTTGCCTGAATCATTTTCCTCACAAAGCACGCTCATTTTTCTGATTGTTTAAGTCCTTTTGTCTTCCTGTTGTTAGCTGCCTCTTCAAAAGATGCTAGCATTTAATTTCAACAGCAGTCTGGAAATATTTCATTGTACTACAGCAGGGTTCTCTAGGAAATAGGAATATGTGTGCCTTCCTCCTTTTATTTTTTTTCTTCCCTTGTCATTGAGGAAGGCCCTGAAGCCATGTTCTCATTAAATCTTTATGGCTTTTTAAAATAAGAAGCTATTGTCCTATACACCTCCTTAATTATGCACCAATCAAAAAGTTTATAAGAACACCTCTGCCAGTAACAACTAGGAAGCAAGTGAAAGGACAAAAAAACTAACTAAAAAGTTACTCTAAGTTTTTTCACTGTGACACAGGAACCTACGGAAGCATGAGGATGACTTAGCACAGGAAAGGGACTAAAGACTCCCAAGGGAAAAGTGTTCTATACAAGAATCTATTTTCAGTCAAATTTATGTTGCTATTTAGAGGACATATATACTATTATTTACTTCCTCAAGTAGGCTTCATGTTACTTATAAAACAAAGATATTCAAAACAGACTTCTGAAAAACTCTAACTTCAGGTTTTCATTTTGGGACACCAGGAGCTCAAGCATTAGAAGTGAGTGACTTTAGAAATGAAGCAGCCTAGTAGTATTTAGCTATCTTAATTATGACTACCTGCTACGTATGTGAATTGCTTTAACTTCAGTGACAGCTAGAAAATGCAAAAAACAAGAGAAGAAATGTCTAAAATAATACCAAGCGTATGAACAGGAATATTTCCATGTCCAATTCCAAATTAGGTTTGCTCTGATTCACACAAGATTTAGAAGCAACATTACTGCTCCTCATAGGCTTTCCTAAATAAGCTTTTAGGCAAACTGTAGCAATCTCTAGGTGAGTAGCTTCTACCACCTTCCACCATAAAGGAGTTAATGCTGCTAACAGTCTCATAGTGTCAGTTTTGACATCACAAGCTGACCCTCTGGAAGAAGTCAATGCCTCAAGGTCTTAAGCCTGATTGACAAAGAACAGGACAAAACCAACTCAACCAGTTTTAGATCTTACACGGAACCAATATGAGTTTAGGTTTAGGCTTCTTAAACTGATGTTTCAATGAAGGTTTGAAATAAGCAAAATTTCCATTTATTCTCCCACTATGAGGCCACACCAAAACAGGAATGATACTAGCTACATCCAAATCTACAGCTCTGAAGTTGGGCTGTCCAGAACTCAATGCTGAGCTCTTTGAAATACCACTTTCAAAGAGCTCAATTGCGCCCTGGGGTGTGAAGCAAAGATTCTCTTGGGATTAGATGCTTTTCTAAACATAGATGATACTAGAAATAAATTAACATAATTATTCAAAGTTACTTTTTCATTAAACCATCAGCATTTATACTCAAATTAGTATACTTTTTGTGTATTTTTACCTCTTTAAACAATGACTGGAGGCACTGTATGGAGAGTTATCATTGACTACAGCAGTGCTGAACACAGGCACTTGTGATATGTTCCAGCATGAAAAAGAAGAGATGAAAATGTGTACAGCAGGCCTGGCTATGTAATCAAGCACAGTGAGAACCACCACCAATCTTGGGTTCAGCTGCTAATCCAAGCTCTGGCCCTCTCTATCCTCAGTCATACAAGTCTTCCAGCAGTCATAGTGACAGATGTTTTGCATGGGTAATCCTTCATCCTTCTAATCCCAGCTGAGGGTTACAACTGATGGATACTGGGTACACATAAATAAAGAACTTGAAAATACGTAAGTTTGGGCTTGAATAAACAGTATTGAATAAACATATTAATAACAATACAGGCTTTAGAGCAAGATTAGCTGCTGACACAAATAACATTTATTCACACTACAGGGAGTGATTCTCAAGAAATGTGAAACATGAAAGTGATGAAAGTGCACAGACAAGTGTTGTTAAATCAAAAAGGCTTTACACAGAGCAGCCAAAAAGGAAAAAAGATGACAAGAAAAGTGATGATGTTTCCTCTGTTGTAACTGCATAACACAAATTTAAACAGCTATAGTAACTACAGGTGCAAAGTAGAAAGTGGAGAGGACTTCAATTTCACAAGTAACTTTCTTTAGTATGAGATCTGAATGGAGAAGGCAACTGTTTGGTTATACACAATGGCATAGTTCAGAACTAAAATCGGGTACCATTTCCCTTGTGGCACAGAAATGTCTCTTTAGAAATGTCACAATAGAAATAAATATCTACCTTCTATTTTCTCTATCTGAATCCATCACGTTCACATCTGAACTCATGCTTAAAAGTTGTTATCTGGTATTCAACTAAACATGGTTGACTCAAAGTCAAGGCCTCAGTTACTGTTGAAAGAATCGGGCCGGTCGGGTTTTTGTCATGTTTGGTTCTTAAAATAATAAATTATCCAAAGAGGTTTCAGAATCTAAAATCCATTTCAGTGGCTTGTAATTCATACAGGACACTGAAACATGTTTTTATCTGAGGTTTCAGCTTATAGCCTGCAAAGAAGAAAAAAAAAAAAGAGCAATTTATAGGTGGACTGGAAGAAGGAGTTGTTTGGTGCAGCAGGAGTGTAACATATGTGGTGGATATAGAGATGCCAGCTGGGCTGATGGGCCTGATGGAGCCATATGTTCTGAGAAATACTTGTTTTTTCTGCTTGAAATGAGAGAGATAGATGAATTATTTTGACCACAGGGATTAACCATCGGGTAGGTAAGTATTCAAAATTCACCTTGAATTGCCACAATGTTTTCTGTTGCAGCAGCACTGATAAAAAAGCAGTTGGGCATATTCAGCCAGGAAAGGAAGGACAGGAGGGTAACAACGGGAAGTAACTATGAAGTTCTATTATTTTTGCACTTTCTATGGCTAATTTTGCTTTAACCAAGCACCTGCCACATATACAGTCTTCATATACAACAGATACAGAATTCCATGCATTTAGAAGGACTAAGAGTCTCAGTGTCAGATCTCTGGGCAAAGCTTCTCAGTGTTTTCATCAGCTCAGTCTGTCTGTGGATGAAACTTGACTACTTGACTCCATATAAAGATTAGTTGCTTTATGGTCCTTCGATCTCATCTTTTCCCCTGTTGTTTTCCAAGGCAAAAACAAGAGACAGAGAAAACACAGTTTTAAAATACTAAGTACTCTATCCTTGGCACACTCTGACAAGAAGATGACTGAGAGCCAGTGAAATTTCTCAGATTTAACTAAACATTCCATGGACTCAGCACAAAGCAAGGATCTTTTTTTTCCCCCCAGTGGTTCCACAAGTAATAATGGAAATGGGCTCTGGTTAATAAAGTGTTTGGATACTGTACAAGCAGAGTTAACTTTCTCTGACAGATCTAGCCACAAGTCAATTGGAAACTTCTTACATCCCAAGAAATCTATTTTATTGGCACATTTCAATTTTTCATCAATGTATTCTCTCTGATATATAGGACATAAAATCTGAGTTTCCTCATATAATTCCAGTGAACTCAAGACTGACAACAACTTTCAAGACAAAGATGATTTATTTTTAAAAGGGTCAGGAACAGTGTCCTGCTGCGTTCCCTATTGCTGATGTGATTATTGTCAGGGAATCAAATAAAAACTGGGAGACCACATCTCCATTCTATCCTTTGTCCACAGGCATCCTCACTGAATTTGCCTATGGCACTTAGTACCTCTGCATTTAAAAACTGTAGCTATTAAATGAGTAAAAGTCCTTTTCAATTTCATAGGCTCACTCTGGGAAGGAGATGTACAATAAAAATTCACCAGACTCACAGCTGTCTGTGGTGGAGACTGCACATCTGAGATTGAAAAAAAATCTGCCATATTCTGATTTGAGGTCTAGCACATCCCTAAGAACATATAGCTGTAAGGAAAACATAAGCATAAAGTTTTCTTAGTTTTTAAGAGATGAGGGCAATGAGGTGGCATATCTGCCTTCTGGTTTGATGGTCAGAACTAGGCCCAAATGTAATCCTCATTACACAGAGTGAATTTTCCACAAACTGTCAAAGCCTGTCAGAAAAGAAGACACATTTTAGTGCACTCACCATAGCTGGGGGGAAAAGATAGTGGACTGCTTCCAGAGGAAAAAGAAAGTTAAAACCCAGTAGTAAAAACACTCTGAAACTGAAGTTAGTAGAGGGATTAGGAGAACTAGACTCTGCTGAATTATGAACCAGTATCATGGTATTTGTCTTGTCAGAAACTGTAACACAAGGATTGAAGACTCTGAATCCCAGCAATGTAAAAAAAACAACTATGTAGTTTCAGCTGTGTACAGCAGTTTACACCCCATCTCTGCTAACCATTTATGCCTCCAAGAACAATGATAAAAAACACAATGAGATTTTCATCCAGTGGGTCTCTGAGATAATCTGATGAGTGTTTTGTTGGTTTGTATTTTTTTTACATACAGCAGTGATCTACTGCTATTTGTGATCAAGTTCAAATCAGCACAGAAGGGCTACATAATTTACTATTAAATTACTCTCCCTATGTTCTCTAGGTACTAACAGAAGTAGTAAAAAAGACATTTAATGAAAAAGAAACTGAATGCTGTTATGTAAGGTCTCAGAGTTCAGATCAGAGAATGGCAAAATTCTCCTTTGATCTGTGGTGTGAAGCTTCCCTTTTCTCATCATTGCTGCTCTCCTGTCAACTGACTACATGGTGAAAAGTGAATTGTGGTCCTTAACTAGCCATGATACTGCTTTCCCCTTAAGATGCTAGATTTTTGTACAGTTCTTTACTAGCCCTGTACAAAGGCTATGGGCACAGCAGCAACAGGACCAAAATACATACAGCCTCCTCTAAATCGAAAATGCTTGATTAGCTTCCAGAGACCTTTGAACACAGAGTTTCCATGGTGTTTTGATTTTCCCCTCTGCAATTTTATTAGTAACCTTTCTTTATCATCCAACAAGCTCGAGACAATCTAAACTTTAAAAACAAGCAGAAGTACAAAAGCTCTAAATGAACCTAGCACTTCACATGGCTAGGTTGTCAGGCACAATCCTTATGCAAGCACCTAAAAGTAAACCTTATAATCTAATTTTCCCCTCTTATTTGTTAAGCAGTAACACTAATGGTTTGATTGTGAAACACTTATGCATATGAATGAGCTTTTATATAAGGTCTAATTTTAATTAAAAACCAAACCTAATCTTTCTTACTTCAGAGCTAGAAATCAGGAAAAACTCAGTAGGAAGTGGGGCAGTAACACTGCAGTTGGTACTAGCTATTGAGTAGTGTTACACTGCTATAATTTTATGAATTCTTTAAGAAACCACAAAGAAATAGACATTATCTGCCAGAGGAATTAAAAAAAAAATATGTGGGAGTTGAGAGGTTACTGAGAAAAGGTGCCTCAAAGAAAATGGTTCCAGGGAAACAAAGGTTTCAGGAGAAAACAGCAGGCAGCCCATAGCATGGGTAGGGGAAGGTCATGACTGGAACAGCACAAGCACTGCAAGGACCTGAAATGGGCTTGAAAATGCTCTGAGAAAATGTCCAGTAGTGACAAGGAGAAGTGTAAGCAGAACGATTGCTAATGTGCTTTCTCCCACACTGAAATAAGCCAGCAGAAAGACACAAGTTGGATGTCCATCTCATTGACAACTGACACTGACAGTTACTTTAGGGGATAGAGTCAGAGCCTCATACATATCGATGTATTTAAAAAACTGGATTTTAAATCAAGTTCTGGTTTGTACACATTATTACAGGATACTTGATCCCAATAACCTGCACTTTCTACTTTCCTTATTAAGGGCTAGTAGGAACAGTTAATTCTTATTTCTAATGAACAAATTATTTTTCATAGCTTTTTAAAATGAAAGAAGTATGAACAAAAGTCAAACGACTCTACATTGTTTGAAATTCTACATCTCAATACTTAATGAGGCCGATAGTGAATGTACCATTTCAACCATTTAACTTCCTATATCTTTTGAGAGAATAAAGAGTTCTATTAAATTCCAAATTAAGTCATTCCAGCCAGCAGTCAATGGTAGTAAAGCAAAGTCTAGTATCTTGATAAAGATTCAAGCATATCCTCACTATTACTATGCCTTTAGCCCTCTAACTGCCCCGTGATGCAGTGCAAATATCTGCAAAACTACCTTTTCATGTAATATGCTTAATCAGATCTAGCTGTGCTACTTCAAAAGACAAAAGCAGCACAAACACAACTTTTATTTATTTCACTGTAAACCAACTCCTTGTTAAATAAAGTGTCTTTTCAAATTTCCCCACAGAGTAGGCTTGTGGCAATTCCCTTCTCACAGGCAAAAAAATATTATTGTGCTCAAGACTGTTAACTACTGCTATATTGCCTTCCAATTTGCTGCTTTGTATCACTAGAGATGTGATCCTCAGTCTCATATTACTTTTACACCCTGATTCATGTTCCAAGTCCAGCAAGTTACTTAAATGACTGCATACTGATAAGCACACATGCAATTCCCATTGGTGAGTGAAACAGCAATGTATTTTACCTGCATTTTCCTCCAAGTCCATCACAGTGTTGGTCAATCAGCTCTGATCAATGCTAAGGTGTCAGTTTAGATGTAAACCCTTTAAAAACCTGCACTTTGGGGCTTAACAATAACCAGAAGGTCTTCAAGCAACATATTTATTGAGCTTGAAAGCATCAGCCTCAGACCAAATCTGTTTGACCCTTCATTCACATCACTGCAGCAGAACCTTAAGCAGCCTTTTGCACTAGAATACTCCTGAACATCACAACTCCAAAAATATTTTCCTTGGTAATTTGATTGTAATCTTCAGCTTTCAAGGTTTGCCCACTTCCTTGTGTGCTGCAAGGTAGGCTGCTATGTAAACTATGGGGACTCTAGGGACCACTCTTTTCCCCCAAACAAAACCCCAAACCCAGAAATACTGTAAAAAGTATTTTCATACAGTCCTCCAAATTACACCTGCAAACCTTTATTTCCTTTAATCTTCTCTAGAGACTTTAATTAATAATTTATCAGTTAGCCCAGAGAACATAACAAAGAATTTTCCAAGTGCAGGACTTTTTTACTGCTCTTTCTGCTTTCAGTGCAAGTCTTTTTACTGACACCACTTTGCTCTAGAGTAGAACACATTTGATTCTACTTAGGTGAAAATCTGTCATGTCATAAGCAGTGTTGCAGCCTTTCTGAATATTGATTTTTTTGGAAAACAAGTTTTATAAGTTTACTTTTCTATTTCTCTTAAGATGGAATCACAGATATTCATTTGGTACAATAACATCTCACTGATATGAAAACAGAAAAGAGATTGCAGGTGATTACTGAGAACCTCCACTAGCTATCTCTTTTGCATTATACCAGTACCTGCATTAAAGAGGATTTGTCCATAGACTGATGCAGAAATTCTATTGGAAAGGAGTACTAAGCATTACCCATCTTTGAAAGCATGCAGAGTAAATTAGTCATCTAAAAGCTCACATTTTGGCATGGGGAGAGGTAAAATGCTACACTGATTTCCCAAGTGTCTAAAAAGTAGATCAAGTAACACTAAAATGAAATTGTCAAACTGGAAAATGATTTTCACTGAGATAATCTTTATACCAAGAAAATAAATATTGCAGATGATTTCTAGAGCAGTCTAACTCTGATAAGCAATACTCCTTTACCAATTCTTCCCTGTTGTCACATACTCATTTCTTCCCCCCCCCCTTTTTTTTTAAAGATGATTGCAATCAGCCCATAAAGTGATATTCATTACGGTCTGGTGAGGGTTTCAGGTGGCAAGATTTATGGCAAGTGAACCACTGAACTGATGCAGAGCTCTTTACTCCTCACTATCAACTCAATCCTTCCCTGTATACTTCATCCTATCTTAAATCAAATTTCCACTGATGTTTACCACAAGTGCCTGATCTCTGTATCCTGTATTCCTCTGTATTCCTTCTGGAAGGTTCTCCATTTGAACAAATACCATACTCAGACATAATCTGCAGTGTCAATCATCAGTTACCTAGTCCCCTCCTGAACATGGTAAGTACACTACATAACAGCAAGAGAGATCTGGGCTGTATGGGAAAGCTTGCAGCCCAGGGAGGTACATGAGCTACCTGAAGACTAGAAGAGCAGCACAGGCACACATGGATCTGCCCTTTATGCTCTGGGCTTTAATGGCATTTTTGTCACTCTACTGTACCACTTAGGACACTGAAAAAGTAAGAATATATCTTTTCTTCATATCACATGATACAATGATATAGCATCCATAGAATATCCTGGAATTTGACCAGTTGCAAACACGAATCCACTTGTGGATTTCCACTTCTCCATGTCCTTCCAGCTACCTGCAATTTGGGAAATGTGTTTGGTCCCTCAGCATCTGTACAATTTCAGAATGAATGACTGTAGCATTGTCTTGGTTTAACCCCAGCCAGCAACTGAGCACCATGTAAGCCACTCACTCACTCCCCACCAATGGAATGGACAAGAGACTTGGAAAAGTGAGAAAACTTGTGGGTTGAGATAAAGACAGTTTAATAGGTAAAGCAAAAGCCATATGCACAAGCAAAGCAAACCGAGGCATTCATTCACCACCTCGCATCAAGCAGGTAGGTGTTCATCCATCTCCAGGAAAGCAGAGCTCCATCATTTGTAATGGCTACTTGGGAAGAGAGAACTCCAAACATGCCTTCCTTCCTTCAGCTTTATATGCTGAGCAGCATGTCCTATAATATAGTATATCCCTTTGGTTAGTTGGGGTCAGCTGTCCCAGCTGTGTTCCCTCCTAGCTTCTTGTGCACCTCCAGCCTACTGCTAGTGGAACGGTGTGAGAAGCAGAAAAGGCCTTGACTCTATGCAAACACTGCTCAGCAGGAACAAAAACATCCCTGTGTTATCAACACTGTTCTCAGCACAAACCCAAAACATAGCCCCATACCAGCTACTGTAAAGAAAATTAACTCTATCCCAGCCAAAACCAACACAAGCATCTTAAGAGAACACAGTGGTGGTGGAGCGGGGAAAGGCAGACATTCCTAAAATTATAACATCTCTACTAAATAGACACTGGGCATCACAATCTAAAAGTGAATGTTATTTTAAAGCAAGCATATAATGAAGAGAAAACTTTCCCCTTAAATCTACAGTGTTTCTCTGCACTTCTCACATGATATTTAGTGATGTTTCAGGTTATTGAAGCATTTCCTAGTCTCCCATTCTGCCACAAGAGGGAATGACAATCCAAATCACAGGATTAGAGAGAAGACAGAGGAAAAAAAAAAAAAGGAAAAAACAGCTCTTCATTTTAACATTCTTCCTTCCACTCCAGAATGCATGCTTATGCTGATCTAGAGACTGCACTGCTTTGTCTTATCTAGTTATATGTTATTCCAACAACATGAAAATATTTCATAGTATCATAGTCCATCTGTAGGGAAATTTTCAATGGGAATGCTCAGTGAACAAAGAAATTGCCTGACCCGTCACTTTTATCCTCTTGGAATTCTTGGCAAGCTACTTAGGAGAAAGGTTTGCTTGTTGGGGATTTTTTATACTGCACTGTGTGAAATACTTTCCTACTGCTTAAAAGATCATCTTACTGCTTTTAAATGCTGGCAGAGAACAGTTATAATGGCCCCAGTTCTCAACTCAGTGCCCACTTTGCCAAGGCCAAGCACCTCTGAGTCCTTTCTCAACTCTGTTCCACTTCTCTGCAGGTCAGGCTGTAGTCACCCCTCCACCTTGCTAAACGTGGCTTGATTCCTAAGCAAAACACAGGCTTTGGACTTCTCTAACCTAGAAACAATCAAGATGGTCATCACAACATACAGCAAAGAAAGGAGATGGAACAGCATTGTCAGTATTAGATACATAGTTTTACACTTTACTAAAATTTCTGCCTGTTGTTCTCTTGAGACAACACTAAAATAAGAACTGCTGGGAGCCAAAGTCTCTCCGTCCCCAAAAATCAGCAGATAAAAAAAATAGTTTCGTCCTCCCCCCATGACATGTGTCAGGAGATGCTAACAGGAGAAGCTGATGAGACAGGATGGGGTGAAGCACTCAGATGCTGAGAAATCAGAGGGTTTACTATGGAATGCAGTACACCAGCCAAGCTCTGTGGCACGGGTTCAGAAAGGCAATCGTAAATATTCCTAACTTCAATCCTCCTCAGGAAATGACTTAATAAGGTTCTTCTCTATATAATATATACTATGCACTGGGATGTATGTTTCCTGAACTGGGGACTGCATCTGAAGATAAGATCCACATGGCATAATGGTTCTCTCACCAGGTCCATAGAACAAAAAGGTTTTTTTGAAAGTTAAAAAGTATTTAACATTTAATATTCCTGGCAAAGGAACACAAGAACTGTGACGCAAAGACACCAAAACAGGTAGGCTGTACAAATGCTTTTCAAACACAGCCTTCAAAAGATTGCCAAACACAACACTCTAGTGTGAGCCTGTACTTCAGTCTGTTCTAGCAGGCATGTCCTGGACAAGGCAGCCCCAAGCCTTTCTCCTTTTATCAAACCCTCACTCCAAGGTCCATTCAAATCAGAAAGCAGATAGGTGATGTATATCTTAATGCCTGAAAGCAGCCCCTGAAACAGCCTGCAAACTGTACCAAGAGTGAGGCTGGTGTTGCCCTAAGAGCCATTCTTGAGTGAAGCACCAGAGTGATGTGCCCAGCAAACTGAGCTGCTTAGAATAATGTCACCAAAGCAGTTCTGAGCCTCTGAAGATCTTTGCCATTTATCCATAGGTAAATTCACTTCACTTGGTACAGCCTGCAGCACCATTAAGCTTATATTTTACTGTGACCACATCTGAAAAGGACATGATGGCTTCTAGCCATTTTCATTAAATTTCTGTTAATTGCAGATTTAGCAACAGAATTCCAAAAAGCTACAACAGTGTCAATGCAACGGCATCTGAGGCCCCACTTTGTATTTTCAAAGGGCACTTTCAGGACTTCTGACATTCCCTGAGGTACCAACATTATTTCTACCTGACCTGGATATAGACACAACCAGTCACAAACTTTCACACAGACACTGAACTGAGGAGGAGTAAGGAGGCATCCAGAAAGAGTTTCCCTTGCACCAAGTACTTGAGAGGAATGGTGAGAAAAGCAAAGGGCAAAGACTGAGACACATGGTACCCCACAAACAGCAGGTTTTTAAGAAGAGGCTGAGCTGGCCAGGTCTCTGGCTGCATTGGCCACCTCTAAAGAGGTCCAGTGCCAAGAGGCCTACTGAGGTGAGTTCAGCAGGAAGTTCTCCCTCTTTGCTTCCACATAGACAGCCTCTTCTCCTTTATGCAAAAAATCTTCTATCACTTCCAGTACAAGCTGAAGCATAGAGAATTCATCATGAGAAATGGCATAGCAATGCTTGGATCAGTTATTAGCAAACTCCTACCAAAAATAAGGACATGAAACAGCAAAGAAGGAAACAGCACTCAGAGGAAAATGCTTTTATAGGGTCTAAGGGACTAACTCTCACCAAAAGAAAATACAGAAGAGCTCTGACCCTCGTTTTCTGCCGCATAAAGGAAAACATCGTGTAGTAGCAGCTTATTTTTGGTACTGCATCTAAACACACTATAACTCATTGTCCTTTGATAACTGAGGATTATGGAAAGGGCTGATCCTGCTCTCTCAAATATAATTGTTGTTCCTCCCATTTAATAGAATATGTATATGAAACTAGGATCAAGGCTGAATACACATGAAAGCCATTCAGGAATCTGCAGAGGCTGCTGCTGTCTGTGTGGGTGGGGTGGGATATTTAAACCAAGGAGAGTTAGTTTTGGAGCATATCAAAA